>BQNB010055381.1:0-39135 GCA_026074375.1 Tanacetum coccineum
ATCAAAGGAACAATGTATATATCAAGAATGCTAAATGAGATATGTGGAATAATTGTACCACAAAGTGAACAATTCATCAAAAGTTTTTAAAAAAAAGTTTCAAATAAGAGGACATTGATAACTCAGATGGTCAAGACTCTCTCTCTGGAGTGTGGGCTGTTGGCTGTGCTGTTATGCGTGCTTCGTTCTTGGCATCTCGGATCTCGTTCCGCTCTAGGCGAAAGTGCGTGTCAGCTACTTGGGCCATGTGTTGTTCGACATCTACCGAACTTAAAGGTTGTCTTATTAGCAGTATGTTTCTTCAAGTCGTAAGAAGTGAGGAAGAATAAGGCGTTATAAAGTTGTGTTCCAAAAGCAGGTGTTCCAAGGTGGTGAGTTACGAGGCGACAAGTGAAATTTGTGTTTTTAGTTAACCAGAAAGTTTCTAGACGGTGGGTTACGAGGCGATGTAGGTGTTTCAAAAAGTACGGGACGAGTGTTCAAACTCGAATTTAGATAGTAAGGTAACTAGTGGGATCGACAGACTGTAGCGAGTTTCAATATTGTTTAAAATTGTATTATGTAAAGTCATGAAAAAAGTTTTAAAAACCATTGTATCGCTCACAATGTCTTACGGAAAGTTTCAGAGACCATTGCTTCACTGACAATGCCTTGGAAAAGTTTTAGAGACCATTGTGTCACTCATATTATCTTGGAAAAGGTTTAGAGACCATTGCGTCACTCACAATGTCTTGAAAGTGTTCTAGTATTGATTTAGAAACCGTTAAAGTAAATGAGAATGTATGACAGTTTAGTGACTATGCGCGCGAAAGGCTTATGATGCAACGGTTATAGTATAGGCCTACTAATGCAATCTAGTTCTGTATAACTAGGGCTCTGATACCAATCTGTCAAACCCCTAAAATATTGCAGCAAAAGGTAACCGAGGGCGTGACTTCATAGCAAAAAACCCCAAGTTATATCGAATGACCTCTATATGAGTCGTTTGAAAAATACACGTTCGATTGAATAAATAAGGTTTAACAAAGACATGTTTCCAAGTGTTCACAAAGTATAAAGAAATTTAGGTCTACAATCGAACGTCAAAGTTATGCAATAAATTATCGTCATGATGAAATCGCAAAATGTGACTCTAGTAAGATGCTCCAAGTAAATCCAAAGTTATGCAAGTTAAGGACTCGAGAAATACATGCTAAAGCATCAACATAAACTTTGTGAGTTCATATGTTTCAGTAAAATATCAATGTGGACCACAAAATTTCTAAGTGTACGTGACCATTATAACAAATACAATGTCACATGAAAAGTATTACTATTTCACTAAGCTCATGACACCCCATGTAGATGCATTGACATACACCTAAAGTTCCTCAAATGAAATGCATCCGTATAGACTAGTACGGTTGTCTTGTGAGAGCTACCAACACTCAGACGGGGAGTTCAATCCCAAATAGATCTATTCACATCATCCATGCTTACACAAAGTAATTAACATTTCATGATAGTGGAGACTTCATGGCAATAGGGTAACTTAGTATCAATCCGTAAAATCTTAACATACTTGTGTCCATAAGTAAAAACGAGCAATGTATTCTCACCCTATGTATTTCAAAACAAGTAAAAAGTTTTAGTTCAAAATAAGTAAAAGTGGGGCTATGAAACTCACCTTAAGTAAATAAGTAATTTCGGAGTAGTACGAGTGCAATAGCAACAAAGTATCATAACCGCAACCTAATTTAATTATAAGCTGCTTTAGATTTACAACATGAAGTGAACTATATGCATATGAGTTTTATAAATATTGTTATCACCCATATATACTTGTGTCTAAGGTTTACCAAGTTCAAAATTATGATTTAAATCAAGTTTACTAAGTAATTAAGCTTAGAAAATAGCAGCAGTTTTCTGAAGACAGAATTTACTTTTAGTGGGGGGGGGGGGGTGCGGTGGTGAGGTTGGGTAGGGGAGGGGGTGGGGGGGGGGGCTTGGTAGGTGGGGGGGGGGGGCTGGGGGAGGGGGGAAGGGAGGGGTGGTGGGGAGGGGAGGGGCGGGGGGGTGTGGGGGGGGGGAGTTGGGGATTGGGGGTAGGGGGGTGGGGGGTACTGTGTGGGCGGAGGGCGAGCGTGGGTGGGGGGTGAGGGTTGGAGTGGGGGTGGGGGTGGGGTGGGTGTGGAGGGGGGTGGTGGATTGGGGGGGCGGATGGGTGGGCTGTGGGGTTGGGGGGGGGGGGGGGTGGGGAGTGGGGGGGTGGGGGGGAGTGCGGCGTGGGGGGTGGAGCGGGGGGGGGGGGGGGGGGGGGGGGGTGGGGGGAGGGGTGTGGGTGAGGGGGGGGGTGGGGTGGTCGCGGGTGGGGTGGGGGGGGGGGGGGGGTGTGGGGCTCTGGGGGGATTGGGGGGGGATGGGGTGGAGGGGGTTGGGGCTTGGGGGGGGTGAGGGGTGCGGCGTTTTGGAGGAGAGGGGGGCGGGTGTGGGTTGGTTTTGGGTGGGGTGGGCTGTGGGCGGATGTGGGGGGTGGGGTGGGTTGGGGGGGGGTGGGCGGGGGGGGGGGGTGTGTGGGGGGGGGGTAGGGGGGGGGGTGTGTGGGGGTGATTGGATTGGGGGGTGGTGGTGGCGGGCGTGTGGGTGGGGGGGGGGAGGGGGGGGGGGGAGTGGAGGGGGGGGGTGGTGGTTGGGGTGGGGGGGGGTGGGCGGGGGTAGCGGGGGGATATGGGGAGGGTGGGGGCGGGGTATTGAGGGGGGGGGAGGGTTTTGGGGGGTGGGGGGAGGTGGTCGGTGGAGAGGTCTAGGTGTTGGGTGGTGGTTGGTTGGAGTGGGGGGGGGGGGGGGGGGGGAGTGGGGTTATGGGGGAGGGGGGGGGGGGGGTGGTGGCGGGGGTGGGCTGTGAGGTTGCGGTGGCAGTGGTGCAGGGTGGCGTGGTGGTGGGGGGGGGTGCGTTGATTGGGGGGTGGGTTGGTTTGTGTGGGGCGGAGGGGGGGCGGGGTGGGGGGGTATGGGTGGTAGGAGTGATGCGGTGGGGTGGTTGTGTGTGTAGGGGCGGGGGGGGTGTCGGGTGGGGGGGGGGGGTGTGGGGTAGGGGGGAGGGCGAGGCGTGGGGTGGAGGGTGGGTAGTGGTGGGGGGTGGAGGTGGTTGGGGGATGTGGGGGTGATGGGTGTGGGTGACGGGAGGTGTGGGAGTTGGGGGGATGGTTGGGTGGTGTGGTGGGGGGGTGGTGTTGGGGGGGGGGTGTGTGGTATGAGTGTGCTTATGTTATTTCTCCCCTTTGGGGGGGGTTTGGTGTGGGTTGGCTTGATGATGGTGAGGGGTGGTTTGTAGGTGTCGTTTGGCTAGTTGTGTTTAAATTTTCATTTTTTTTTTTTATTTTTCTTTTATTATTTTCTTTTCTTTTTTTTCTTTTATTTTTGTGTTTTTTTCTTTTTTTTTTTTTATATTTTATTTTTTTTTTTTCTTTTGTTTATTTCTATATATTTTTTTTGTTATTTTTTTTTAGTTTAATTATTTTTTTTTGTTTTTTCCGTTCGTTTTCATTTTTTTTTTTTTTCTGTTTTTTCATTTTGTTTTAATATTTTTATTTTATCCTATATTTTTTTTATAAGTTATTTTTATTATTGTTTTTAAATTTGGATCTTTTTTTTTTATCTTTTTTTTATTAGTTAGTTAAGCTGCTGTGTATAAGATTGTTACATCATGAAGTGAAACTATATGTATCATGAGTTTTACAAATATGTGTTATGTCAACCATCTATAACTTGTTTCTAGGGTTTGTACCAAGTCAAAATTTATGATTGTTAATCATGTTTACTAAGTAATTATAGCTTAGTGAATTTAAATGAAAATAGCTCAGAATGTTTTCTGAAGACAGAATTTACTTCCAACTTCTCAGGTTCATAACTCTTTTATTTCCTACTAAAACAAATCCATTCCAAAGCTTAGATTGAAGGTTTTTGAGTTGTCTTTATATAAATGTAACCCTTACAACATGACTCAAAGTTTAAAGGGTCCAAAAGTGCCAAACAACACCCGAAGGTCAAAGCTGGGAATTTCCAAAAAAATTTACCCAAATTATATTAGTCATAACTCCTTCAATATTTATTGTCTATTATTGATTAAATTCACTAAGTTTAAGTCTATGTCTTAACTACAAAAAGTTCAAAAGGATTAACATGCCAAACTACTCTTAAGGTGCTCAAAAATTCATGTAAAGTTCAGTGTGCAGATCTTGATACTTTGTCTTGCACAAAATTCTAAAAATAGTAATAAATTCCATAAACTCATAAAATTGATAATGAAATTTCCTAAGACATATTAATAAGGTGTGAGATCAAGAAATGTGCCATAAGTGTTCTTCAAAGTGGTGATATCATGTGTACAAGTTGATACAAATTTCTACTTAAATTTGGGTTTTCAACAAATAAGTTAATTTCAAGTTGTTACACAACAAGTATATAGTAGTGACATGAAAACATATATGAAATGCTTATAATAAATGAAAATAAATATTATGAGATTCTTACAAAGAGATTGTGATGATTTTGAGGATGAGGAGTGCACAAATTACCCAAGAACACTAAGAAAATCCTAGTTTAAATATCCAAACCCTAGTTTTATGTAACCCTTAACCAAAATACTTGCAAACCTTAAACTAATCTTTGAAAACCCTTATTCTTGCTCCCTTAGCTGCCGAAATTTATGAGAGTAGAGGAAGAAAATGTGTGTTTGAAATTGATGAAATTAGTTGAATTAGGTAGTCTTGTTTATATATGAAAAATAAAAGGAAAGGTTGTTTGGTCCAACATGGGTCACATGCGTGTGTAATGGCAAATAAGGAAAGCATATTTTTGAGCCTTGTGGTGGTATGGATCCGGCCTAAAGGGGTACAAGGAGGGGAGGTGGTGTTTTTCATGTATATTTGGTAGATGTGTTAGCATGGAAGGATTTATGGGAGGTTTCAAGTAAGAAAGCAAATATTCCTTTACTTCTTTAAGAAGGATGGTTTCTAAAAGGTTTAGGGGGAGAGAATTATTTATATTTTGAAGTATATAAGTGTATGTATGTATATATAAGAAAGGTGGTGATGTATTGGGTAAGTTGTGCATGCATGCCCGTAGTAAAATGTAAGTTTGGAAAATTTACGTAAAATTTGTAAAACTGCATGCATATGACTTATAAATCATGCTCATGAAAGTAATAATATACTTGATATATGTTGACTAAACTTAGTCTAAAGTCGGGATACGTTCAAATTTGTTTTTCATAGTACGCGGAATAACCTATCTGGTTATAAGTTAAAGCAAGTACGTACATAATTAAAGTAAATTATTCAAGTTTTAAGAAAAAGTAAACCTGAAATTTTAGGTAGTCACACTTTTAGAACATTGAGGACAATGTTTAATTTAAGTGTAGGGAGGGTAATGAAAGCCTTAGAAACTATTCTTTAATTTTCATTTGCTTTGTCCTTAAAAAGATGTGTAATATACCAAAAACATAGTTTAGGACGGTAGTTTTGACCCAAATTTATTTTTTTATGGCATATATCGGTGAAACTGTAGTTTTAGAAGCGTCTCATGGATAAGAGTTATATGACTAGCACAAAAACCATACCACTCAAAAATTTCCACCCAAAAAATATGAGGTTCACCTCTCGATCTTTAGGAATATAAAACTATTCATCTTTAATGCTTGTGAGTGTACCGGTAGTGTATTAGATTCTACAACTTGTTTTAGTGATCCATTCCGAGACTGCTAGTGAGATCGCATTCGTGTGATTAGAATAACCCTTGTTTTTATCCTGCATTTTTTATAGTTATGATGATCTCATTGGTCATATAATTGCCCCACACCCTTTCTGTGCACTCATTTTTAGTGCAAGATACTCCTAGTACATCCCTCTGAGCCTATATTTTTTGCGGTTCTCATGATTTTTTAGTGGATTCCCAATATTATTGAAGAGAATTCTTTACACCCCACTAAAATGTTACACTTAAATCGCCTTAGCCCCCTTGTATGTACTTATTTTTAGTGCATTATTGTGAACACAATTGTTTAACCCTAGTTAATTATTAGCTTGATTACATGGTTGGCAAGTCTAGTCATTTGGTAGTGTACATAGTTTTCGGACAATTGAGAATCATGGTAGTTTTTATTTTATGGAGAAATGGAGAAGAAAGTCAAATTATTACCCCCATACGTGCTCAGTGTACTCTATGTTCGTTGATCCTTCTATCTTCTAATTGGGTCATTTGTCCGGTTTATTATTAAATTATGTAAAAACTCAAGTATTGGGGATGTCACATAGACAAGTATAGGGATGTCAACATAAATCCTTAGTCATGTATATTATTATTTTATTTTCAGCAGATTTATGATGGCATGGCAAAAGTGTATATAAAAAAATCAAAAAAAATATGTTCGAATATACAGGCTACCATCCTGCTTATGTTTAAATCAAGAAAGAGTCAAGAAAACAAAAGAAATAGTTTGATGTAGAGTTTTGTATAATTGTTAGATTTTTGTCGAGTCTTGGCTTAGCAACGCCTTATACATGTAACACTACAAGAAAAAGGGTATTTGAGTGGGGGGAAACATTGCTAAATACTCAAAAAGCCATGCCAAATGCTATTTGGTACGCTTTTGGCTGCGTTCTAAATATGAGGGTGCCAAATACATTTGGGTCAAGTTGAAACCGTGCTAAATAGTATTTGGCACGGTTCATGGGACAATTTAACTTTGAGGTGCCATGAGTGAGGATTTGGCATGGTTGATAATTTTTTGTTCCATAATGGGCATTGGTCACACTTTTGTATCCCGCCCCAAATGTGTATTTGGTACCAATTCATTTCCCGTACCGAATGCGTATTCGGTACAGTTTTTATTTATCGTGCCAAAAAAGCATTTGGCACGTTTTTGTCCGCCTTGCCAAAAAACAATTGGCACATTTTTGTGTTCGTTATAAAAACATTTGGCAATGTTTGTGTAATCATTGCTAACGTGTATTAGCACTATTTCTGTTACAAATGCTTTTTAGTACACCATCGTATCAACCAACCATCTCAAATTTTCACAATATAGTAAATCAAAACCAAAAGTAAAATAGACTCAATTTTCATTAATCATCCATAAAATCAAGTAAACATAGTCACTTGAATACAATAATGTAAAATACAATACGTCTTTAGAATGAGAAAGTCATAACTATAACTCGATATAAATCACCACGATGACTTATTACTAACGAAAATGAATAAAGCTCATCGGATCATGTGTTCATCATAAACCCTGCATAATATAATATTCTAACATTAGAAATATGTATGAAACAAGAATAAAGTTTAATATAGAAAATAGCAATATAAATGGTATACAATTTTCACGCATGTCTATATCTTGTATACATAGCCCTTAGCAAAACCCTTAATATAATAATAAACTTTATTTATAAAAAAATTTATTTAAAAGGTATGCATTAGGAAGCTTTCAATTCCTTGACTCATTTGATCATTTTCATTGTTCATCCATAATTTTATATATTACTCATTTGTAAATAAATATAACCAAAACCAACCCATTTTTACATAAACTACTCAAAATATTACTATGCAGCATGTTTGTGGAAGCACAAAAGGAAGTCTAATAATAGGTTATAAGTTTTTATAGAAGAAACTATTGGAAATTTAGTTCAATTGTGAGTTTAGTTCATACCAGTTAATGGGACTGGAGGTACGGAGTGTACTCCCATAGGTCACTGAACACCCTGACTCTGATAGTGGTAAAAGGGAATTCAAGTCGCTGATGAAGTTAAGTGACTTTACTCTTCAGTGAGTGCAACTTTGAACTGAATGATATTTATCAGTCTGATGGCTTTAGCTTTGTAATCCCTAATTAGTAAGCTAAAGGTTACCATCAGGGAGTAATCCATAAGAGGAAGTATCTTTAGTAGGATATGTCATCAGTGAGTCTTTTCAGTGTGAACACTTCCAGCTTGTGTGCTCTTTAGTGAGCTAGCTGAGTATTCAGGACACTGAAGGATTGACTTCGCTATAATGAATTCAACTAACTTGTAACAACTTTGACATATTCAAGTGGCAAGTTTGACTACATTAATGACCACGTTTAAATTGGTTGTGTAACCACTAATCCTTATAATTATAGAGGCTAATTATGGAAGAGATTAATAAGCTATCAATCTCTCATAATTTCATTGACTATGGTTTGATTAAATCTCTTATAAATAGGAGATTACAACGGCATGGGAAACATATAGAAAACATAAACACTTAGAAGCGAAGGGTTCTTGATTTGTGCCAAAAACAAGAACAAGCACTTGGTTTTATCTCAAGGAGGTATTCGTGCAACCCAAGCACACGGTCGAATAATCTTATTTAGAAAGTAATTACACGACTTCAAGTGATATCCGGTAACCTTCATTGGTAATTAGCTAGTTAACGATTATCTTCACCCTGTTTTGGGAAAACAACAACCAACAATCAAAGAAGATTATTTTGTGATAATCAATGGTTGATGCTGCTATGAAACACATGGCTTCAAACTTTGTCAATCTTGACAAGTTTAAAGGGGTGGACTTTAGGATATGGCAGAAGAAAATGCACTTCTTGCTTTCTAACATGCGTGTGGTGTATGTGCTCACTACTCCTATTCCTGAAGATGGTGAAAATGCTACCGTGGATCAAATCAAGAGGAGGAGTAAGTGGGAAAATGATGACCATGTTTGCAGAGGTTTAATCCTCAATGGTATGTCTGGTCCTTTATTTGATATTTATCAGAATGTTGAATCTTCCTAAGAACCATGGGATTCCTTAGAGGCCAAATATATGGCTGAGGATGCATCAAGTAAGAAGTTCCTTGTAAGTAATTTCACAAATTACAAAATGACTAATTCAAGACCATTTATGGAACAATATAATGAACTTCTTGGTATACTTTAAAGGTTTACACAACACAAAATGAACATGGATGAGGCTATTCTGGTCTCTTGTATCATTGACAAACTTCCCCCTTCTTGGAAAGGTTTCAAGCATACCTTGAAACATCATAAGGAGGAATTAACTCTTGTTGAGTTGGACAGTCATCTACATGTTAAGGAGTCCCTCAGGGTGCAGGATAGTGACAAGCCAAAACACAACAATGTTGCTGGTCCTTCTGTTATCAATATGGTGGAGCATAACAACTCCTTCATGTACAATGACAACAAGGGTAAACGTAAGCATCAGGATACCAAAGCTGATCCTAACAATAAGTCTAAAGTGACTTGTTCGAAGTGTGGGAAACCTGGACACTTGAAAAAGGATTGCAAAGGTGGTAAAGTTGGTAACAAGGCTAATTGTTCAGGCATAAATGGTTCAGTAAATGGTTCTTCCAACTCACTGAAAGGTCAGAATATGTTTAATAAATCTTTTCATGTTTATTATGTTATATATGTATCTGAGGCTTATTTTGTGTAGGATGATGATGTTGCGTGGTGGGTTGACTCAAGAGAAACTGTGCATGTGTGTAAAGATAGATGATGGCTTAAGACCTATGAGTCACTGAATGATGGATTTATTCTTCACATAGGAAATGAGTCAACAGCCCTGGTGCATGGACGTGGTTGTGTAGATCTTAGATTTAGTTATAAACAAGTGATTGAATCTAATAAATTCGTTCTATCCAAATATGGCGTGTTTATTGGTTTTAGTTATTTGAGTAATCAAATATCCAGGCTTAATATTGTTAATGATAATATTGGTTTAGCCTTTATATCAACTACTAAACTAAATGATTCAATCCTATGGCATGCTAGATTGGGCCATGTCTCCTTTAAGAGGATACAAGATATGTCTAAGGATGGGTTAATCCCAGCTTTTGACATGGACACTGAAAAGTGTAAGACCTGCATGCTGACAAAATTACTAAGAAAACATTTCAAAATATAAAACATGAAACTGAAGTTTTGGAGTTGGTCTATAGTGATTTGTGTGATTTGCATGCTACTCCCTTATTATGGAATAAGAAATACTTTGTGACATTTATTGATGATACTTCCAAGTTTTGTTATGTTTACTTATTACATACTAATAATGAGGCATTAGATAAATTCAAAGTATTCAAAACTGAAGTTGAATTACAACAAGGGTCCCTGATCAAAAGATTCAGGACTGATAGGGGAGGTGAGTACATAGATACTCTGTATTTTCAGTTTGTTAGAATTATCCATGAAATGACTGCTCCCTATACTCCACATCAAAATGGTATATTTGAAACAAAAAATAAAGCACTGAAAAAATGGTTAATTTCATGTTGTTCTACTAAGGACTGAGTCAAGGGTTCTGGGGTAAAGCTATGTTAACTGCTTGCTATTTATTAAATATGGTTCCTAACAAAAGGAATAATATTGCCCCTCATGAACTCTGGACTAAAAGGAAACCAAACCTGAACTACCTCAGGGTTTGGGGTTGTAAGTCAGTTGTCAGACTCCCTAATCCAAAGCTGAAAACTTTGGGTGAAAGAGGCATTGAATGCATCTTTGTTGGATATGCTGAGCATTATAAGGATTTTAGGTTCTATGTTATTGAACCTAATGAATCCGTATCAATTAACTCTATAATTAAATTAATGGATGCTATCTTTGATGAGAATATATTCTCATCAGTCCTTGGACTAAGTCAGAGGTCCCTGATAAATAGAACTGAATACATTTGTGGCTCAATTAAAAGGTCACTAAAGAGGTTGTGATTCAACAACCTAAACCTGAGCTTAGAAAAAACAAAAGGAATAGGACTCTAAAGAACTTTGGACCTAAATTTTAGTTATGTTAAATTGAAGGAACAAGGGATGAGGTCTCTAACCAACACTCCTATTGCTTTAATGTTGAGGATGACCCTAAAACATTTGATAAAGCAATGAAGTCTCTGGATGTTGCTTTCTAGAAAGAAGCAATTAATGAGGAGATGGATTCCATCATTGGCAACAACACTTGGGTGTTGGATGATCTACCTCGAGGTTGCAAACCTCTTGGTTGCAAATGGATCTTCAAAATAAAATTGAAGGTAGATGGAACTATTGAAAATTTCAAGGCACGACTGGTCATTCAAGGCTTTAGACAAAAGTCAAAGATAGACTACTTTGATACTTATGCTCTAGTGGCACGTATCTGTACCATAAGACCGCTGATTTCTTTGGCATCAATTCACATTCTGATTATTCATCAGATGGATGTGAAGATAGCTTTCTTGAATGCTGAATTGGATTAGGAGGTCTATATGAACCAACCTCGGGGCTTCATCATACCTGGTAATGAAAACAAGGTATGTAAACTGATTAAGTCCTTATATGGACTGAAGCAAGCACCTAAGCAATGGCATCAAAAGTTTGATGAAGTGGTTTTGTAAAGTGGTTATTTACTTAACCAAGCTAACAAATGTGTATATAGAAAATTTGATGAATCTGGTAAAGGAGTCATCATGTGTCTTTATGTTGATGATATGCTTATCTTTGGCACTAACCAAGTTTAGGTTAACCTGACAAAGGAATTCTTGTCATCAAAGTTCTCCATGAAGGACATGGGGAAGGATGATGTTATCCTTAGTATAAGGATTAAATATAAGAGTAATAGAATAGAAATTTCTCAGTCTCATTATATTGAGAAGGTACTTAAGAAATTCAGTTACTTTGATTGTACTCCTATGGATACAAGTGAGAAGTTGATGCCCAATAATGGTCAGGTTGTATCTTAACTTGAGTATTCTAGGGTGATTGGCTGCCTGATGTATGCCATAACTTGTACAAGGCCTGGCATTGCTTTTGTTGTGGGTAAACTAAGTAGATACACTAGTAATCCTACTACTCAGCACTAGCAAGCAATTCAGAGGGTACTAAAGTATTTAAAGTAAACTTTGGATTATAGTTTAATATATATTGGCTATCCTTACGTCTTAGAAGGATACACTTATGCAAGCTAGATCAACAATATCAATAATATTGAAGCAAACTTGCATTACCAGTTCAACAATGGAATCTGAATTTGTGGCTTTAGCAACTGTTGGTAAGGAAACTGAATGGTTAAGAAGCCCAATTCTTGAGATTCTGTTGTGGCCCAAACCTATAGCACCTATATCTATCCGTTGTGATAGTGCTGCTACATTGGCAAAGGCTTTTAGCCAAATGTACAATGGGAAGTCTAGACACTTAGGTGTTAGGCATAACATGATTCATGAACTTATCATAAATGAGGTGATATATATAGAGTTTGTGAGGTCTCAACAAAACTTAGCTGATCACTTGACGAAGGGACTTGCTAGAGACTTGGTTTTAAAGTCTACTGAAGGGATGGGTTTAAATTCAAAATTAGTCACTAAATGCTAGGACAGTAGGACACCCAACTCCCTTCTGAGGAAACCTGGGAGCTGAGTTCAATGTGTAAAGCTCAACATTCAGTGGACTGAAGCACATGTTTTACAATCATCCTAAGGATGTGCTTGGAACCTGCTGAAAAAAAGGATGAAGACTTTACTTCTCAATGGTTAATTTCTTTGAAAAAGTGCTTGGTAGGAGCATAAATAAAGAGGAACCATCTATATGAATGTTGAGGTTTTGCCACTTTAGGAAGCAATGGACTTTGGCTCTTACAACATTTATGAATTGAATATGGACACATGTCTTGCATAGTGTCAGGAGTTTTTAAGTGTTTGAAAACTTGTGTGTATTTTATCTTTAGGTACTCATATGGGTTGAAGGGTTCAATACTTAGAACATCCTGATTCTCGAATATTTGAACGTGTAATGTACTAAGATGGAAATTCAATCCTCGGGATATTTTCAATTATGCACTTGTTTTGTTTAATGTTTAATTTTCATGCAACGGAATTGTACTAAATTGGAGAGGATTGATGGAAATTTAGTTCAATTATGGGTTCAGTTCATACCGGTTAATGGTACTAGAGATACGAAGTGTACCCCCACAGGTCACTGAACACTCTGACTCTGAAAGTGGTAAAAAAGAATTCAAGTCGCTGATGAAGTTCAGTGAGTTCACTCTTCAGTGAGTGCAACTCTAAAGAGAATATTATTTATCAGTCTGATGGCTTCAGCTTTATACTCCCTGAGTAGTAAGCTGAAGGATGCCATCATGGAGTAATCCATCAAAGGACGTATCCTCAGCAAGATATGTCATCAGTGAGTCTTTTCGGTGTGAACACTTCAGCTTGTGTGCTCTTCGGTGAGCTAACTGAGTATTCAGGACACTGAAGGATTGACTTCGCTGGAATGAATTCAACTAACTTGTAACAACTTTGACCTATTCAAGTTGCAAGTTTAACTACATTAATGACCATGTTTAAATTGGTTATGTAACCACTTATCCCTACAATTGTGGAGGCTAATTATGAAAGAGATTAATAGGCCATCAATCTCTCATAATTCCATTGACTATGATTTAAGTAAATCTCTTATGAATAGGAGATTACAACTTCATGGGAAACATACAGGAAACATAAACACTTAGAAGTGAAGGATTCTTGATTTGTGCCAAAAACAAGAACAACCACTTGGTTTTATCCTAAGGAGTAATAATCTTCTTTGGAAAGTGATTACACGACTTCAAGTGATATCCGGTAACATTCAGTGGTAATTAGCTAGGCATTGATTATCTTCACCTTGTTCTAGGCAAACAACAACCAACAGAAACCAAATCAAGAAATGAGGATACTTCTAATAATCACATACTAATCGGTGTACAATAGCTAAGAATAAACTTGCTCAAGGTTATCCTAACGTCGTCATTTATGTCAACGTTTACCTTAGCCTCGTACACGCCAAGTTTTCCTTCTTTGATGGCCTCTATGGTCATGAAGAAGTAATAAGCCTTATGAGTTTTCACATATTTGCACTCTATAAATTCAAAATCATGGATGTGGCTCTCTTTGCCCTTCTTTATATGCTAAGACACAAATTTGACATATGTTTAAGGGTGACCCATAAAACATTAGTACCTAGAAAATTAAAAGCAGGTGGAATGGAACCATACTATCTCCCAATTCTTGTTGAAGGCAGTAACTGCAAAGTGACCAATTAGAGGAACAATGGGATGATCAAGTCTAATTGAAACTTTTCCATGCTCAACATACTTATCATCTGTCTTGTCAAGTTTAGCCTGCCACACAAATGAAATATGTAAAGTGAAAACACATGAAAAGAAAAAGAAAAATGGGCATTAATATACATACAGTCCCCTTATCGAACTCTTCAAACTAAATCCAGATTTCATGTTCCTTTTCATTCAAGGGAACTTTGTAGATATCAGGAAATATCATGTTTGGATCCAGGCGACGTAGTTTATAGCATGCTAAAAAAACATAACAAATTACCATATATCCATGCTAAAATTACAGCCAACAATTAGACTCCTGACATCAATAAGCAACTAGATTTTTACATCATACTCGCAATCATGCATCACATTGACCTAACAGCATGGTTATTCTTTCTTCCAGTTTTGCTGCATAAGTTGATATTTACCTTGTCTACAAAGACAGTCACTATTAATTTTAACACTCATTGTCTCATTTGCTTAGTCCAGATCTTTCATATGGAGTATTATAAATAGAAACACATATATATTTCCCTGTATTTAGCTTATAACCCATCTTATAACATGAGCAGTTTGCATACCGTTCACATATAATTATGTAAGCAAACGTTCATTAATTTGAAGAGTCAAAACCAGTGATAATCAAACACTCAACATATTTTTCATGTCAATGTTTCAACCAAAAAATTATAACTAAGAACTTAATAAAGCCTAGTTTCTAGTTAAAAGCAGCAGCAAATCTTAGTCTCAAAGGTTACCATTAAGCAAAGATTTTTTAACATCAATTAGATGGTTAAACTCGTATCGACTGTGTGACATGGAGCAACAAGGGTAAAATTAGTATAGCTAAAATACTTATATTTGAAGTAAAACCTAGCTGGCGATTATTTGTTGTTTCGAACAAACACAAACAATGCTTAACATTAAATTAAATCCCTATAAAACTTGAATCTACATCTAAGAATCTCCTGTGTTTCTAAAATGTAATACAAATAAATCACATAATTGTTGGATATGTCCATATCATAAATAAATATAAGGTTGGAAATATGTGAGCTTATGGGACACACGCGTTTACATAGAGGATACGTTTATTAATGTAATTAATATATTTATATTATATTAATTATATTAATATACTTCACGAAATAATTAAACGGTCTTTAATTATAATGTTAGACGTTATATTTAATTAATAACAAGTGAGGGACTTGTTAGTACGAAAACCAAACCCGTGAGGTGTTGGTTGTGACCCACCAAACTAAAAGAATATAATAGAGGAGAGTGTCGATTTATGAAACTTAAGGAGGTGCTATAGTCTAACTTGAAGAACAAATTTAAAGGCTATATAAATACTCCTTAAGCCATAAATCAGATGATGGAGTTTTTTAAACAAAAAAAGTCATACGACACATAATAACTCACGAATCTCATAGAGATGTCTTTTCTATTGTTTTTGTTTCGATTAGAAGAAAAGAAACTAAAAGATTCCTTTTATTCTTTGTTAGTCGATTGGCAGAATTGAACCCATTATGGTTTCAATTCATGAGGTGAGATCATGATAGAACAATATCATCTCAAAGAACAAAAAAACACATCCTAGCCATCCATTTTCATCAAATAAAAAAAATAATTAAAAAACTTCACTTTCAACCTCTTTTTTAAAAATAAAATATCTTGCAAACGGTAAATCGTCAAACGACAAAAAATACACCATCGCGACGAGAATTAAGTCATCTTTCTATAGAGTGGCACTTTTATATACTATCGACGAACTTTTTTCGATTTTTTTTTTTCCAGTCACGTATGATAAAAATTTCACAATGTGATTTGTAGCACAATCACGATTGATCTCATGAAAATCACATGTGATTTTTTAGACGTAACAAAAAAAATCGATTTCATATACTTTTGACGACTTTTTAATGTTAAAATTTCCGCCAAAAAAATTACACGTGATTTGTAAATCACTTGTGATTTGTTGTTTTTAAAAATCACTGTGCCAATATTTTATAAATCTCAGTGATCTCACAAATTCACATGTGATTTTTAAAGTAATAAATCACATTTGATTTCATTAAATTCATAAAATCGAATGTAGAATATACAATTTCGTGTGATTTTTTAATGTAAGAAATCACATGTGATTTTTCGAATCACATGTGATTTTTTCTGGGCGGAAATTTTAAAAAAAATTCGTCGAAAGTATATAAAATTGTCCGTCTATAGAAAGATAATTTAATTCTCTTCGCGATGGTATAATTAAATTTACGTCAAACGAAAAAAATACACCATCGTGACGAGTATTTTTTTATCTTTCTATAGGGGGCACTTC
Organism: Tanacetum coccineum; assembly: GCA_026074375.1. NCBI lineage: Eukaryota > Viridiplantae > Streptophyta > Magnoliopsida > Asterales > Asteraceae > Tanacetum > Tanacetum coccineum. The sequence goes on from BQNB010055381.1 coordinate 16,414, forward strand.
TATATACTTTCGACGAATTTTTTTTCCAGTCACGTCTGAAAAAATCACATGTGATTTGTATCAAAATCACATGTGATTTTTTCAGACGTGATTGAAAAAAATAATTGAAAAAAAAGTTTCTTCAAAATATAAGAATGCCCCTACTATAGAAAGATGAATTTTATTTATTCTCGTCGCGATGTATGTTCGTTTTGCGTAACATTAACGTTTTGTAGATATTTAAATTTTAAAAAAATAAGAATGAAAGTGGGTTTTTTAATAATTAAAATAAGAATTAATCTAAACCATTAGATGGAAATAAAATGGATGGTTGAGATGAAGTGGATTGTTTTTTGATTAGATAGTGTTCTACATAGAACTTTTCTCTATTTAGGTTTAATCTAGAACAACCAAAAAACATTGTGTTTGTGTTGGGTTGTTTTATTCGTAAAGTAAGTACTAGCATTCTAGCGTATCTCGATGACGTGTAGTGTGTGCATACCATAGAGGTTATCTACTTTGGTAACTTGTTTGATTCCGCGTATTATATTTATACATACGTGTATATTCAAGAACGATGTTCGTTTATTGCTAAAATATACACGCTTTTGATTGTTAATTACATATTCTATACTTGTATTATTTTAATCCCGCTGCGTACCGTAATCTTTAATGAGTTAATAGTTGTAAAAAACCCAGCATTGGCATCAGAGCCATCGTGTAGAATTTTTAGTTATAAAACTTCATACAACTTTTTATGCATAAAACTTAGTTATAAAAATTTATGCATAAGAAGTTTTATAAGAATAAAAATTCTACAACTATTAACTAAGTTTTATGCATAAAAAATTCTACAACTATTAACTAAAATTTTTTATGAAGTTTTATAAGAATAAAACTTGATGCATTTTGAATTTATAAATTTGATCGGTTTTTTATGGTTAAAATAAATAAATGTTAATCTCGGTATCCATGAATAAAACACAAGCAAGTTTAATACCAAGATTGATATATGATATAAAATCTTGTTAATTGTTAATTGTTTTTATGCAAATATGATGATCAAGAATTAACACATTGACCTTGAATTTTTATTTGGTAAGATCCACGACTTTAAAAGCTAAGGAAACCTTTAGCTATGTCTTAATGGGGTCTTAAGTTGTTTAAAATTTTATGTGATATGTGGTATGTATTTATATATGGCTTACGCAATCGATTATATCGATGGATGTGGCCGGAGTCATTGGACGAAGGAGCCTTATATGAATATATGCATAATTTAATTATTAGATAATTAGGATCATAATTGATATTTGCATGACTTAATTGTTAAGTGTTTTTTTAAATAAGTGTTATATGTATTAGTTTTGATTTATATTGTTTTATTTTAAGTTTTGACTTGTGAGAAAATAAAAGGGTTTTTTGAAAAATAAATATAAACATGACTAATAATTATGAAATAAGATTTATTATGGACTATTAATTGAATAGTTCATAATGTGTTTTTAAAAATCAAAGTTTTAATTTTATCAATGACGTAATTTGCAAAAGTATTATCTAGTTGCAAGGATAAGGTTCGGGGAGACTCATCAAGACTTCGGTCTTGTAGATACCATTACCCTATAATACCTGACTACGTTGTAGTTTCCTTACCTTGTACACTATTTAGAAAGTCGCAAATGGTCTAGGGTTTGAATAGTTTTTAATCATTCTTTAATCTTTTTCCGCGATAAAATATAAAATCTTTAAGTTTTGAAAACAAGTTGAATCGTCAATTTTTAAAGGTAACACTATTTATACATTAGATGTATAGAAAATGTGTGATATCTGAAGACTAATCAATAACATACATGTAGAGGGAAAGAGGGGAGATTCTGTAGAGAAAGTGGTTGGATAAACACTTTAGAGAGAGAAAGTAAACATATAAATAAAATGCATTAGAATGTGTGAAAAATGAACAACCAACCCCCTTTCCATAGCATGGAAAGGGGTATTTATACCTCCTATGGCTGGTTAGGGCCTTGGCTTGCATGGGCTTTCCATGGGCCTTAGGCTAACTAGCCTAGTAAGTTTCCAAAAATAACTAAACGAGTTATCTAATGATATCAATTGAAGTGACCGACACTTTCGTATTCCTAATAATCTCTCCCTAAAGCATCTTGAGACCATCAACCAAGCATAATCTCTTTTCGCCATCTTGTAAACTTTGCCATCTTGTGAACTTGTGACTTCTGGACCGACATGCTCATATCTTTCTTGATGTGTCAACTTGAAAAGCTTTAATGCTGCATCTTTCTTGAAATTATTTAACTTTAACACTTCGTCACTTCGAGAAAGACGTTCGGTATCAGAGTGACGGAAACTTCTTTGAAATTCTTTGACTTTAATACTTCGTCACTTTAAGAAAGATGTACGGTATCAGAGTAGCGGAAGTCTTGAAACATGTACTTGAGCTTTCATGATGTCTTTATGTTTGTCGGTCGGGTATGAGCATGTGGCTATGAATCTGTGAGTCAGCTGGAACCAGGTACCTCCATGTCCATCTTTAAGTATCCTGCATTAAAACAGTTAGCAATAAAGCGGGGGGACGAATATGGCTTTGTTATTCGCCCGTGGTTGGTTGGAGTAACCTTCGAATCCGTGAGGATCGACCTGTGATCAGGTAGATTCAATTTAAGAAGAATCTCCTTGACAGGATTTCCAGCTGAAGTATAGAATCTTTCTAACACATTTGCATTAGATTCATCAAACTCAGCATGTTCTCATTACCGGAACGTCTCAAAGCAGACAACACGATAAGAGTGAACCAGTGAGTTACTATCTCACCGATTGAATAGAAAAAATCGATTTGAAAAGTCAATCGACGTGTCACTTGCTAAATCGACGATTCACTTGCTAAAATGTTTATTGACACATCGAGAGTGTTAATCATTTCAAAAATTCATCATCATCTTATACTAAACTGGAACAAGTTTGATTCTTATAGAACAGTACCATCGTTCCATATCCAGTTGTCACAAATTTGATTCATAATAGAATCGCACTAAGTCACCAACCAAGAGCTTGTTTGATGTTCTGGCTCAAGCATGATTCCATCATCATTGTTAACATTTAAAAACACGTCATGAGTGTTACTGAAAATCACAAGGATAATGCGTTTAGGACTCTCTAAATATATTATCTCTTTAATTCACATTGTGTGTGATAGAAAGCCAAATTATTGACAAGTGTCCCCTAATGATTTATGATAGATCTCTTTTGCTCTAAGACTCAATAGTGCTCTATGGTTTTAGTGATCGAAGGCCTGGAGCAGACTGACTGCACCTTTTCATATCAACAACCAACACAGTGAGAAAGTCGATAGAAATGCATGTAATCTCTGTGAGAAATGAAACAAGAGTCTGTTGAGAGACCTTGAGTGGCTAGTGAGGGTTGTGCATAGCGTCGCTGGGTCTATGACTGTCTTCAATGTCAGACAACAACTTAGTGTTTCTTTTTCTGTCATTTTTACTGTTTAAAAAACACCGGTTTCTGCCATAAGTGTATGGAGGGGCATCATTTCTTTTCACCCATTATCCCACATTTCTTTTATTTCATTCTTCAATTCCCTTCAAAATGCTTACGAAGACTTCATAACTAACACCTTGTTAGGTTTGTTCCAGTGTTAGCTCCATCTCAGTCGGCATTATTCCTGATACTCACTTTTTCTCCTTTTGTATCATACCTAAGGACTTCTACACTATCTAGTGGATATCCCTGGGTAGATCCCTCCGGTTCTGGCTGGATCATGGGATTTGAATACCTATGTCTAACCACCTTATAACTCCATAAATGACTTTGGCCTTGATTTTGCACAGTCTTTTCCATTCCATGCTCAGTTTTGTCATTTTGGCTTGGTTTTCTGTCTTTTTGATGATATCCACTTCCTGCACAATACAAATGCAAAACAAACATATATTTGGCAGTTTTTGTCTGTTTTTGGTCATTTAAGCTCGTTTTTAGAGGTAAAAGATATGTGTAATTACGCACTTATCAAACACAATACAATATAATTTAACAATAAAGCTCCAATATTATTATTACAAATAATACAAATACTCTCCTAGTATTAGGGTTACAAAACCTTGAAGCTGTGGCAATTCTATGAATGACTCTTTTTTGGTACTTGTGTAGATGATTAAGATTGTGATTGTAAACTCTATGCCCTAGGACCTCCTTTTATACACCAAGGAGTCTTAGTCGATTTACAATATATTCCTAAAACTTAGAATATTCTCTATGATCTATTATATATATAACTAATACTTATCACGTAAGTAATCTTGATCTCCAATTAATCTTTATCCTTTCTTCTGTCTTTATCCATTCTCTTCTGACAGTATAAACTCTTTCAACAGTCAGCAATAGTAACTTTTGTACTAGCAGCATTAACTTTTAACACCAGCAGTAGTAACTTATACACCAGCAGCATTAACTGTGTACAAGAAATAGTAACTACCTAGAATATTTTCTTCAATCTTCATCGGCAGTACTAACTTTACACTAGCAGTAATAATATATACTAGTAGTAGTAACTGTGAACTAGCAGTACTAACTTTATACTAGCAGCACTAACTACTTAGCATATTTTCCATTAAAGTTAATTGTCACACCCCGCCAAGGCGAAAACGCGAGGCGTAAACAAGAATGGATATCATCACAACACATGGTGTCTATATAGAGAATACTAAAATGAAAACTAAAGTAAAGCAAAGACACAAAGTGTCATAACAATACCCAAAACCTAACGGTGTCTTTATTAATGAGAAAGAGGTCTCGTCAATAAATGACATGCAAAACATAATCCAAACAATTCATGCAAACGCATTTATTCAAACAGAAAGCATAAAGAAACTCCAAGCATCCTACGGTCTCTTCTAGCCACTTCGCTCTATCTTAGCACCATTAAGCTCACCTGAAAATGATGCTTAAAACGTCAACATAAAGTTGAGCGAGAATCATAGGTTTACGACATACAACAATATCCCAAAATAAACTTTCAATTAGCTGCTGTAATTACCAAAATAATTCATGACAACAATTAAAAACAACGGGACGGAACGTGCCCACGATCCACAATCATATCAACTACATATGTGCGATACATGGCCTCATATTAGCTCACGCAATAGAAAGGAATACAAATCCCAATTCCAGACTCTTGGTACCGAAGTCACAATATCACAAGGAGTTGATCACCTCCAAGGATCTTACCCACAAAGTAGGCGAAGTCACATCTCATAACACTGGGTAGGAACGTTACCCCCGCTCCAAATCTCACAACATAACAACATCAACAAGACAAGACAAGACAAGCAAAACCAAACAAGACAAGCAAAACCAAACAAGACAAGACAAGACAAGCATCATTCTCACCCCAAAATAACATGAGAAAAAGGGGCTATGAAACTCACCTTTGCTTAGCTTTCCCAAAAGATTCCAACAATAAGCTTCACAAACAACTAGCACAATCTATACAACAAAATAACTCGTGTTACACGCTACTAAGCCAAAAGCTTAAAGCACATGTAACAATCATATGATGGATGTCTAAGGTGTTCTATTAACCCCATGGGTCACCCCGACACCATACCCAACTTTAACTACTTTGATAACAAGTTTCACTAGTTAGTCACCATTTGTTCCAAACTGCAGAATTTTAACGTGACTTAACGCACTCAAAACCCTTACTTAATGACCTCCATAATTCATACCAAAAATCAACTATGTTCATATATGAGTATATTAACTACTTCAAGATTCTCAAAATCCATTTACAGGCACAAGTACTCCTAAGAAAATCAAACTTCAAAACAGTCCCAATTCGAATTTGATTGCACACTAAAACGTTTGGACTTAAAAATCATACTTAGACTCCAAATCAGAAGCTATTATTTTGGAGATTTCTAATAGACACATAGAACTAAACTCCTGTAGAAGGGATAAGCTCAATTCGAATTTTAAGTGGGGGTTTTATACCTCGTAATCTGACCTAAATCTGACCCGTATTTACTGGTTTAACAACGTTTCTTGCAACCAACGTTTGACTGACTTCCCGACCTTAAAAACTTTCGAGGCCGGATGTTCTGAAAACTAGACTCTCTGAGCTATGTTATAGACACTGGAAACTTGACAAAATATTTTACCATCATTGAGATAATGACCGAACAACACAGCCCTAATTCTGCTTTAATCAAGATCAACCTCTAACGCGAATTAAGTTTAACCAATTACATCCATAAGCATCTAATTAAACCCTAATCATTATAACATGATTAAACATCATTAATTTACTGATTTTAATAAACCCTAATTCCATCATATTAATTATTACATGAATTAATAATTAGAACATAATAAGAATTAATTAAAACTTACCTAGAAGCTTGAATTCTTCACAAAGCAAAAACCCTAATTTTTTACTTCCTTTTTCTCTCTTGTTCGACCGATCTCAATAGGGGGGAGGGTTAGGGATTTTGTTTTGTATTTATAGGCCACAATAAGAAATCCTAGATAAATCCTAATTAGTATTTGATTCCTATTAAAACTCTTTTTTTCCTCTTTCCTTTTCTTTTTCCAAACCGTCCGAATCCCTCTCTTTTCCTTTTTTTTATTAATTAATTAATTACTTAATTATTAATATTACCTTAAGTTTTTATAAAAACCTTAGCTTATTTGCGTATACCTTTTTGCGTAAACGCAATTTACTATACCTTTCCAAAAATACTTTTCATTTCACAAATTCACTTTCTATAAATAGAAATCCCTCAAAAACTCTCATATTTTATCAAACTCATTTCTTTCATATCCTTACTAATAAAACTTAATCTCATCCTAATATTACTAACACATAAATACGTATACGTATAATTACTTACACGATAAATCAATAAAACGCTTAAATCACAAAAATCATTTCCTTGTCACCAAAAGTGAACGAAATGAACTCCATAATATCCAACGGAAATCCTATCCCAATGAGACGGTCACGCTTAATGAATTGATTATCCAATCTCACATAACCCACATAAACGCATATAAACACATATAATCACCCATACCATACATTGCAACAGATCCATAAGTCAACACTAACGGTTTGACTAACCTGCTCAAGTCATGGTTGTCTCACTTAATGTATCTTTCTCAGGCTTATTCCTCTATACAATGGTATGTGTGTTCCATTCTGGTGACAGACTTCTTAAGAACTTCTGATTCACATCTTCTTGTAAGATACTTTCACCATGAATCTCCAACTGACTGATAAGCTTTTGAAGCCTATCAAAGGTTTGATCTAACACCTCTGAGCTAGATGCAGTAAACTTTTCATACTGCTGCTTTATAAGATTCCTCAGAGTCTTTTTAGTAGCAGCATTCCCTCCAAACCTCTTCTCAACATCCTGCAGCAATGACTTGGCATCTTTGATGGAGTTAAACTTCAATTGATGTTCATTAGGGATTCTCATCAATAAAGTGCTTCTTGCCTTCAACTCTAACCCCTTTTGTGCCTTTTCTTCAGCAGTTGTAGGAGCAATTATAGTCTCAACACCTTCAACAACTTTTGTTATCGGAGGTGCATTACCTTTCTTTATGACTTCCCATAGAGAATAATCAATCATCTGAATGTATTGTTCCATCCCCATCCTCCAAAGCTCATACTCACCTGGTTTGAGCATAGGCACTTTTGATGCAACCACCATATGTGCTGAGTCTTGATCCATGTCTTCTTAGCAAAGTTTCTTAAAGCAACAAGCTCTGATACCACTTGTTGGTCCCAGTTAACTTCTAATGATCGAATTCCTTAAGCTTGTTTAAGGTTTAGTTATGCTAGATAAATCTAACACAACTTAGTTTAAGAAACTTTGTTTGATAATACTAAAGATTATGCGGAATCTAATCTTTAATATAAGAAGAATTCTTCAATAAAAAAGTAACACAAAAGAATATAATTCAACAATAAAAGCTCCAATATTATTATTACAAATAATACAGAACCTTGAAGCTATGAATTATACGACTAAGATACATAAACAAAAGATTTTTAGATTTTTTTGGATGTTAAACTCTATGCCCTAGGACCTCCTTTTATACACCAAGGAGTCCTAGTCGATTTACAATATATTACTAAAACTTAGATTATTCTCAAAGATCTATTCTATAAATAACAATCCTTATCTCATAAGTAATCTTGATCTTCAAGCAATCTTTATCTTTCAGCAGTTGTAACTTTCAGCAGTTGTAACTTTGTACCAGCAACATTAACTCATAACAAGAAGTAGTAACTTATACACCAGCAGCATTAACTGTGTACAAGCAGTAGTAACTACTTAGAATATTTTAAGGATGAGCATTTCGACCCGAATCCCGAAACCAAACCGGAACCGTACCGGAACCGTCCCGGAACTGTACTGATTCCCGGTATAAGGTACGGTACCGGGACTACAAAATAAGGTGGAAAAAAATTGGGACCACTAATTCGGTACGGGACCGATACCAAATTTATATGTTCCTAAAAAAAATGAGAAAAACCCGATTTCCCAGTACCGGTACCGGTATCCGAATCCCGTTCGGTACGGTATCGGTACCACTAATTTATGCTCAGGAAAAAATCGGTACTACTAATTCGGTACGGGACCGGTACCGTGCTCATCCCTAGAATATTTTCTTCAATCTTCACCAGCAGTACTAACTTTACTCTAGTAGTACTAACATATACTAGTAGTAGTAACTAGAACCCTAAATTGAATCTACCTGATCATAGCTTGATCCTCACGGATTCGAAGGTTACTCCAACTAAACACGGGCGAATGACAAAGCCATATTCGTCCCCCCGCTTTATTGCTAACTGTTTTAATGCAAGATACTTAAAGATTGGGGTAAAGGTGCCTGGTTCCAGCTGACTCACATATTCATAGCCGCATGCTCATACTCGACCGACATTTATAAAGATACCATGAAAGCCCTCAAGTAACAATGTTTCAAACTATTGGCTACACTCAGCTACCATATATGAACAAAAAACATAACTTCTTTTCTTGAAGTAACGAAGTATTAAAGTCAAAGAATTTCAAAGAAGTTTTCGTCAATCTGATACCGAACGTCTTTCTCGAAGTGAAGAAGTGTTATAGTTAAAGAATTTCAAGAAAGATGTCTTATTCAAGCTTTAAAGACCAAGAAACAACAACAGTATGAGCATGTCGGTCTAAAACTCACAAGTTCACAAGATGGCAAAGTTTACAAGATGACGAAAAGAGATTATGCTTGGTTGATGATCTCAAGAAGCTCAAGATCACATTCATGATAAGCCAAAGATACAAGTCAATGCCTAAAGTCAAGTATCACTACATCAATTCACAAGTTAATGATTGAAGTTAAAGACTACGAGCTCAAGACTAAAGTTAAAGCATAGTATGCTAAATTTAAGTCTTTGTAAATTGGAGTGACCTCCCTTAGGGGGAGATTGTTAGAAATACGAAAAGTATCAGTCACTTCCAATAACAGTTAGTCAAAGCCCGTAGTTAGTCCAATGTAATGAGTGTAATCTAATCGGGCCAAAAGGCCTATGGAAAGCCCACACACTAACCACAGACCAGCCACTAGGGATGTATAAATACCCTCTTTATGCCTTGGAGAGGGTGTTGGTTGTTCATTATTTTCACACACTTAATGCATTTCTCTCTTATGTTTACTTTCTCTCTCTAAAGTGTTCATCCAACCACTCTGTCTCTAAAACCACATCTCTTTCCCTCATCTAGTATGTTAATAATATCCAAATGTTTGTAGGCAAACGATGATTTTTAGACTGAAGTTACTGGTGCGGTTCTTATTACATTCGATGCTGCTGGCAAATGAGGAGTTATTTCTGCTTTGATTGCTAATATTTCATCTATGATTGTATATACAAATGACGAAAGATACTGAATTCATAAAAACCACGGTGTTACAATATATTTGTTGGCATCATTTATGAAATACCCTTTAACAGATTCCTACATATGCTTTAGTATATTTTTTTCTGTCGGGATTAGCTTGAAGCCTAACTAAATTGTGGTTGTACGCTTTTGCAGATAGGATCATGTCTAAATAAGCTCTTTGAAGATGGTGTGGTGAAGCGAGAAGAAATCTTGCAGCCCACTCTGGAAGTGTAGATTGCGAGACACACATGTTGGGGGAATTGGAGAAGAGAGAGGCGAAAAAAAACAAGTACGTTTAAAAAGGTAATGGTTTATCATGTTACAAAAGATTATAAAATCAATTATTGAAGTTGTGAACTATGAAATACTGCTCTGTTATGGATTTTTATGTAAAACGAACTCTAAATTATTAGAATATAGTTGCTTTTTATCCTGAGTATCTAGAACTTATTATAAGATCCATTGACTACTAAAGTACGTGTTGCTATAGCAAAATCGTTGAATGCAGGCGCATGTTGGCAACAAGGCCACATGTTGCTATGGGATCGTTTGGTATCAATGCTGCAACAAGGCCTTAGGTTGGTCTCAGTCATGTGCAACAAAGCCACTCTGCTGTTCTTTTTTTGACCAATGATACGGGGATTGTACGTGTAGGATCAAGCAGTGGTGAAGTTCAAGGTAAATAAGATTTTGTACTTTTTTGTTATCACAATGTAGTTTTAGCTTACCAAACTACATGCAAACAAGAAGATGGCCCTAAACTAATGGTAAGCATTATGTTTTATAAAGCTGTGATAATCATATATTTAACTATTTGAGCGCTTGCCTAATTCTGATTATTCAAGGATTTAAATTCACCTAGACATACATAATCTGTTTTGCTATAGCCAAACACCCACAAATGATTAGTCGCTACATGAAAATGCAATAACGAGATAATCTTTTTCATGTAGCAACGTCATACACCCTTGTAGCGTTTACATCAGAATGTTACCAATCTTAATATGCCGACTATTTGATATATTAAAATTATGAGGCTTTGGTAAGTGTGCTCATGTTGTTGGTAATACATGGATTGTTACTTCGATTATAGCTGCATAGAGTAACAACTTGATTAGTATTCTTTAACCAATTATTAGTATTCATGGCTTATGTGTCATCTAATATGGGGTATGTGATGCTTTCTGTTCCATCAGTTTAAGGATTTCACTAATCTAGAAATTGTGCATATGATTAATGATTCTCTTGATCATTTACAATACATGTAAGTTCTTTCCTTTTCTCTGCTTGAGGTTTTCATTTCTCTCCATATAGAGATTGGATTAGTTCAGTGATTCACATTGCTTATAGGTATTGATTTCTATCTTACTTGCAATTTTTTGTTATCAAATAATATGAAACAAGTAGCCGAGAGTATTCAAAGCATTTTGCAATGTGCATTAGACTTAAGATCAGTTATTATGACAAGAATGATGTGGAAAACTAGAAGGGGGGTTGAATAGTTTGCCACTTTTTAATTTAACATAATGTTTGTTTATAAAAACTTAGATTCGACTTTATGTGAATTTAATATGTGAACAATATGAACAATACAACTAAATAAATAAGTGATAGCAAGATGTAAAGTAAATATGCAAAATAAGAGATAAGAGTTAGAAAGATCAAACCATAACACAAGGATTTATAGTGGTTCGGTAACGAAGCACCTCTTCGCCCTACTCCACTCCTCGAGCACCAAACTCGAGAGTTTTCTTCACTATGTCAACAAACTTCCTTTAGGCGGAAAAAACCATACACAACTTAGTTTACACCAATTTTCGACAATAAGCGAAATGTTGAGTTCTAATCCTAGCTAGAACCAATCTACCACACCTTTTGTATTTTGAGGACTAAAATACTAGCCGCACTACTTCACTTCACCAAGACACTACCATGATCACACCAATCTAACACTACTTACTATGATCACCACGATCTAACTATAGTTTCAATGATCACCACAATCTACCTATTACACAAAACTACAATACACACCTTCATAATATACACAAATGATTTACAAGATAATATACAATTGCAACTAGGTTGCAAGAACACACACTAAGCTATAATACTTCTTCACTTGGTGGTAGGAAGTATTCTTCTCTTGCACTTAAGGATCTAAGCTTGGATCACTTAGAAACAAAGCTTTATGATTAAATGATCAAAGGAATGGAAGAGATTTATAAACTGATTTAGAACAGAAAGAATGTGTGTGCAAGAGGTAAGAAAATCAGTGGGGGACAGTCCAATATTTATAGGAAAAGCTGGGAGCTTTTTGTCTGGCCGGCCCCCTTAGCTCATGTGCCGGTCCCTTTATCACTAAGGGGGCCGCCCTTATAGTTAAGGGGGTCGCCTAGGCCAAGATGCTCTCATTTTTTGTCTTTCATTTCTAGTCGTTTTTATGTAGAAAATTTGAATTCAAAATATTTATTTTGAATAAAACATTTCTTTTAAATGTAGAAAATGTTTTGTAAAAGTTATAAAAATGTTTGTAACATTTTATAAAAAATGTGAGGTTGAATAAAAATTCTTTTGATCATAAAATGCATTAAGCATTTATTTATTCATACCTTTAAGTGTTTAAATTTTCGAAATTATCATTTACTACTAATTACTTGTTTACGTTTAATTTTACATTGAGCGTTTTTACATCTTGTAATTATCAAAACGTAGAGAGGTCAAAAAGTATTTATACTGTTTTTAGGCATTATTTCTATCAATAATCTCTCCCTTTTTGATGATTACAAAATCTAAACTCATTAAATGTAAAATTAATTTTAAGCAAGTATTTAGTGAGTTTTATTCCCATTTCTTCCCTTTTTTGTAGAATCAAAAAGGCTTCGTCGATGGATATGCGTAAAGTCGACAGAATAAACGCTCTCCCTTGATGTGTACTCCCCCTCGTTTGAGGGCACTAAGGAATCGAGCTATGTTAACTTGCTACAAAAACAAGTTAGAAGAACAACACCAATGTTTCTAACATTTAGCAAAGGAAAAGGAAAAATAATCAAATAATTATCAACTAAATGTCAACATATTTGTGCAAACCAACCATCACAAATATATAATGAGAATATAAGATATAAAGACTAAAAAGAGCAATTAGGCAAAAGATTATTAATTAAACATAGAAATTGTGTATAAACCACAATCATTCAACATGCACTTATCAAACCTAAATATTATGCTTGAAGCATAATAATACATTCTACATGAATAAAAACTACAAAGGTCCTAATTGTCCTAGATTGCTATAGGAAACCATTGATTTTTACAAAGGCGGATTTTTAAACCACATTTAAACGATTATACGGAGATAAATACATGGATTTATTTATTCAAATACAAATTTGAACAATAATTACAAACGCAAAACTAGATGTGATTTTTAGCTATATAGACATATATATGTGATATAGTTACCAAAGTGCTTTATTACTAGGGAAATTTCATAATGAGGCCTCTTCGAATGGCGTAGATTGACGGAGTTGTTGGATTTACGACTTAAGGTATCCTTGGTCCTCGTACGTCCATGTCATGATAATTTAAACTCTTTAATTATGATAGCTCCGAATGAATAGTACGATATAACAACTATAAGATTATATTCAATGTTATTAATTAAAGTACTTGGTACTTATACGACCCATATTTACTTAGGTTGCTTTCGGATATTTCCGTGATACATTTTCTGCCATTTACCTGATTATTTCATCACTTCACTTCTAAGGTGAGTTCATAGTCTCGCATTTCAATCTTTTCAATGTTTTATAAACCCGCGAGGGGAATACATGCTTGTTTACAAACTCTTTTACATACTCGTTTATTTATAACAATGTGATTACTTTTCAAAGACTTAGTGAGTTCATAGTCTCGCATTTCAATCTTTTCAATGTTTTATAAACCCGCGAGGGGAACACATGCTCTTTTACAAACTCATATATTTTACTACAGTACAATTACCTTAAATGACTTTGTGATTCATTGCCCTCCTTTTTACTACTTAATTGTTTACAAACTCTAATGGGTGTGAATTACATTGCTTATTTTACTATTGGACACAAGTGTTTTTTAAATGTTTTCAATGTGTTTAAACTGTATGCTATCCAGATATTGCCTGAATATTATTTGCCTAAGTGTCACGTATTGCCAATTAAGTCCCCCTGCTATATCATGAACCGTCAATTGTTTATTTGTAGTGAGCATGCGAGTGTTGTGGTAGATCTATCGGGACTGACAATCCCACCTGGAATTTCTGGTCACAAGTTGACCATGGTGCATTTAATCATTGAGTATTCTTTTAGGTTGTTGGCTAGCTACCCAAAATTCCCTGCTTCTCATCTACCTTAACAGGAAGAATTGGAATACTATGATGGAAAGAGAACTAGGAGAAGGTTACTCTTTCACAAAGAAGAAATGTTTTGTTTGTGGTAGTCTAAGTCATTTGATTAAAGATTGTGACTATTATGAAAAGAAAATGGCAAGAGAGGCTGAATCTAAGAAACAAAGGGTTTTTAATACTAGTAATAGGGTGACAAAACCAGTATGGACTAATGCAAATAAGGTTAATCATGCCAATAAATTTGTTCCTAGACCAGTACAACTTAATGCTGGTAGGCCAAACATTAATTTTGTCAGGCCTAATGTTAATACTGGTAGGACAAATGTTAATCCTGTTAGGCCTAGAGTAAACACTGGTAGTTCTAATGTTAATACTGTTAGATCTAAACAATCAGTACTTACCAAGACCTCAAATAGTTTTAGTCCTAAAAGACCACAGGTGAATCAATTTAATCAAAGAAGGCATTTTTCTAAATCACATTCATCTGTAAGAAGACCCTTTGCAAAAACTACAGCACAAATGTCTCATTCTAATGCTGTAAAGGGAAATTATGGATCTGTTGTTAAGACCTCAGCACCTTAAGACATAACAGCATCCATAATTTCCCTTTTACAGCATTAGAATGAGACATTGTCTCCGTTTATCGTTGTTGTATAAGTTAATTGCCATGGGTCAACATCCCGTCATCCATATCAAAACTATCCCCATCCAAAATCAACCCCAATCCACCCATACAAACCCCCCCAACCCCCCCCCCCCCCCCCCCCCCCCCCCCCCCCCCCCCCCCCCCCCCCCCCCCCCCCACCCCCCCCCCCCCCCCCCCCCCCCCCCCCCCCCCCCCCCCCAACCCCCCCCCCCCCCCCCCCCCATCTCGTTGATCATGATAAATTTGGTGCTAAAACTAGTTAAGGCTTCGGGGTCATGAGCTTAGTGCAATAATACAAAGTGTTAGACATGATGAATGTGTTTCTCTTGTCTACCTTACCTATTTTGGACTATGGAATACGTACATAGTCTGCTATTACTTGTTTTGGACTTCGGAATATGTACTTAGTCCACCATTACTTCGATCTTGTGGTCCACTACTAAACATTACTTGATTTACTAAATCACTACTTGGGTTTCGGAAATAACACTTTGAAATACTATAACGCTACTTTTCTTAAAAGACATTTCTTAAATTATTTCAACAATGCTTTTACTTAAACCTATGAATTCACCAACTTTATGTTGACCGTTTTTGCATGTTTTTCTCAGGTTATTATTTGCTAGTGGAGCATTGGGAGCATTCGAGTCGCGCGGATATATTTTTGAACGCTTAATAATTTGAGTACCATTAAATAATTTGTAAACTCTGATTTTAATATAACGAATGTGAAATTTATTTAAACGTCTCTTTTGAGGTCGTTTTCCGTGACTTGTGTTTTGTGCCCTGAAGTAGCACCCCAATGTTACCATTCCGCTGCGTTGTCCTGATTTTTGGGGGGTGTTACATATCTCACCCCAAGATTTGTAAAGTAATTGTAAACAAGTTAAAGCGGGGCTATAACTCACCTTAAGTAATAGAATAGAGGTATGAATAATCAACAATGAGTGTTGGTACGAATAACTGAAATGCAACCTAATTAAATATAGGTCGGATAAGAATAATGTATTTGAAATAAATACAACAATGTATTTTATAATGTTAGATCACCACCTAATAGTTTTAGTTTTAGTGTATAAGTCAAAACAATGTTTACGTTACGTTTGTCGGTTAATGTCTAAATATATATACTTGTAAATAGTATATTAGTTCCGGATAATTAATCATTGTCAGACTAACGCGCTGATCTACTGTTATTTTTATTATTTCTCTATAACGACACTTATATATATGTTCGATTAATTTATAAAGTTGTGAAAAAATGGGGTAATAAGAGAATATTATATAAAGTGATACTGATATTATTTTCTTAAGGTTTTTTATGTCTAACAGACCCGATAAAACACTCGTTAACACACCAATTTAAATTCTAATCAGCACTTATATTTTGTAAAAAGTGTGTAGAAATTTTTATATAAAAAGTCGTATAGTTTTAATGACGATTATCTCAATTTTAATATACTTTTAGACTCCGAAACTCGCTTACTTAAAAAGTAGAATTAACGCATCATTCGGACAACATTTTAGTTTTATATTAAGCCGGTTTAAACCCGGAAAAGCACTCAAAATTCGAATTAAAAATTAATCAGGCCCTAATTTTTATGAAAGAAGCTGTCTAAAAAATTAATTAGTTGCCATTTGGTAACGCTCTTTTAAAACTCATAACTTTTTTCGTTTTGTACTGCGTTTTTCGAGTTCTTTATATGCGCAGAATCGTATTAAGACTTACTATTATATTTTTAAGGTTTTACATTGCTTTTGAAACTCGTTCGTTGGTCAAAATGGAAGATTCGACTGTTTTTAAATGTTATTGTATATGTTTTTAGTTTGTGTGTTTGTTACTACCTTTTAACACTTTCAAGTCGTACTAATTTTTACCCAATCAACATCCTTTATTCACAAACACACTAATCTTATAAGTCTCCATCTATTCTTCGCTTAATATGCCAATTTAAAAATGGTCAAGAACAGAACAAAAGATTATTATAAAATATGTATTATCTAATTTTATGAAAATGTAAATAACAATTAGTAATTAAAGTTTAACCAACCTTTGCTTGATAGTACCAAAATTGTAGTATTTTTATGTTCTAAATATTTGGTATAAATCTATAGTTTTCACCATGTCAGTATGTAGCTGTTTGTTTATATATAAATCCTTGGTTTTTCTTGTAAAATGATAAAAATGTAAATTAAGTGGTGATTTAACTAGTTATGTATGATGTTTATAAGTATGTAAATAAAATGAAAGTATGAGAAAATTAGCATGAACCTTGTGTGATGGTGATGATGAAATGAACACAAGACTAAACCTAAATCAAACCCCTTTTGTTTGATATTAACCTAAACCCTTTGGAATACTTGCAGTATACTTGAAGAAATCAAAACTCCAAATGTTTCTTGGTTTTGTAGTATGGTTGGCTCCAAGAGAGAAAACAATGAGATTTTTGTGTGTTATTCTTGCTTTGTATAGAATGAGGAGTCTTCACTAGTTTAAATGGTCAAAACATGCATGGTTTAAATATTAAACAAATGGTTAGGGAACAAAATAGGATGTGAAATGTCAAGGCATGCATGGTTGGGGTGTTGTTGCCGTGTGATGGGAGCCAAACAGGGACAAAAAGGTGGCATGAACACAAGGGTTAAGAGCTTATGTAAAAATCCAAAGGTTAAGACTTAATATAAAATAAGCTAGATAAGTTAGTGGGTAATTTTGTGTATTAATTTGAGTGTGGCCAGTTATGGTGATGCATATGGGTAGGATTTTATAAAATTTGTTGTGTGTGTTATTTTGATGGTGTAGTGTATTAGATGGAGTACTAGAAGATTGTTTAAGTATAATTGGGTAGAATTTTGAGATATGTTTACAATGGTACATGCATGCCAAAAATGCTTAAATATTGCCGAAACCATAGAACGTGTTTCACGTAACGTATAAAAATAAAATGTGAAAAAGTTTCTATATATTATTTTCTCGTATAATAAGTATATTAACACTTATTTTTACGTAAACTTTTGATTTGTTTTGATTTCGGGTTTACGTTGATTGTTGATTTTTCAGGTTTACACGATTTAACTTAACGGTTGAAATTAAAAGTGAACGCGGTATTTTAAAAGTCTAAAATAAATATATGAGGGATGTATCATAGTATATAATGACTTCTGAATTACTGATTGTTTACAACAAAAGAATATGCCATGGGTGGGGTATGGTGGTGGGTCTGGAGACATCAAGAATTGTGTCTTCTGAAGAGAGAGGTTAGGTCTTAAGACTAACACTAAATGACAAAAAGAAATTTCCAGAAAGTTGGCGTACGGACAATGAACGACAAAAGTGTGTAAATGGGAAATGCTTTAAGGTGTGTGAGACTGAACACCATCTAATCGGAGAATGTACAAATCCACCAAGAGACAAGAATCAAAGGGCGTTCGTGGGAGGTTTTTGGAGTGATAGTGGAGTGAAGATGGAAGAAAAACTCTAAAAGATTATTGTGTCTAGTTGGCTCAAATCTTCAAAATGAGGGTATATTTTAAACATGATATATCGTCAATAGATGATCTAGAATTAGATAGTAAATACCATCACTTATGAAAAATGAGCTTAAAAATCATACTCGAAACGAGAATTAGAAGGAGGGACATTATGTTGAGTAAAAGATTAAGTAGTCAAATGAAAAACTTCGAAAAGACAAAGGAAGTGTTGACCTAGGGTGTACAACCTGTCAAAGTCTTAAAATTAAAAATGAGAAAATCAATGAGGAAGCCACCAAGGTATCTTAATTTGAAAAGAGTAATCATTCCATCAAGAAAATTTAAAGTTCTCAAAAAACATCCGGTGAAAAGTCAGGTCTAGGTTTTAATTCATCCGAATCATCAACAAGTGGGTCAAAACAAGTAAAATTTGTGAATTCTCAAAACTAAGGGGGACGATCCTTAAAACTAAACGACCCCAACATGTAAGGGACCGTCTGGTAAAACTATAGAAACTAAAAAACTTGTTTTGACTGAAGAATTAATTTTGGGTCCTAGACCAAACATATAATGGTAACTAACGTTGAAGTTCCCATTGCTAGTGATGATGAGGTTAAACGGTTTTATAAACCTTCATTAAAACCCGAAGTCAGATTTTCAAAGTCTAACACTAGGTCACAAATACACCTCCAAGGAAAAATAATAATTCTCTACCTGCGGTCTAAAAACACCGCTGAGAACCAATGAGTGAAAATCTTGTGACGACAAATTGGTTTTTGTTTTTCCCAAAAAAATTTGTTCTTGTAACCTTGGAATAACTTCACAACAACAATAGGTGGCATGCTCGTGGGATATTTGGTCCTCAGGTTCTAGCATTCCCAACCAAATGCAACAAATGCAAGGAAATATAATATACTTATAGTATTAATCCCGTAAGAATTCCTTTCCAAAATACTTCTCAACCAAGAGAAATATAAGGGTAAAAATCTCACTAAAGAAAACACAATTCGTATATTTTTATCCGGGAAGTACTTTTCCTCGGGTCGTGTCCCAACGAAATCGTGAATTGAGAATTTAAGAATAATTCGGAATCGAGCTAAGAATGATAAAGGGATTTTTGATTTGTTGATTACACTACAAAATATAATAGCATGAATTAAAGAAACAATGAAATAGCACGAAAATTAAATGCACTAAACGTATTAAACGCGAGCTAAAACTGAAATTTAAAATCTAAAGCACGACTTTTAACAAATTTTATACCTAAAAATCACAAATTTAAAATGAAAATTTTAGGAAAAAGATTTAGAATTTTTTATGAATTTTTGAATTTTTTATGATTTTTATAAGAAAAAGTAATCACTAAAATCTATTTTAATTTCTAGAAAATGCAACTTTAATGAGAAAAATAAAGAAAAAATGGTTTTTATAAACTAAAAAGGTGCAGAATTTTACTGGTATGAAAAGCCCTAAATTTTAAAAATCAATTGAACCCTAATTGCTAAAATTAAAACTATAAACCCTAATTTATAAACTAATTTCTAAAAATTAAATTCTATTTTATTTAACTAGAAAGAACAGGGTAAGAATTGAAAGAAATAAAACTAAAGGGTAGGCGGGCGAAATAAGGAAAATTTACACTACTATGTAAACGAGTAACCTCGAAGTCTAAGAAAAGAACAAAACAGACCCTGCGCTTTTTGCTTATTTTGCTTATTGAAAAATTGAGAATTAGCAAAAACTTAAAACTACAAAGTTGCTTATTAGCTTAATCCCTACAACTTTAATAAAGACAATATGAACTTTTATCAAAAGAATAAGCTACAAAATAAGCAAATCCATGGCTGTTACAGAAACTATGTATTTAAAGGGCTATTTGGATTTTTGCTTATTGAGAGCTCAAAACTTGATGAAAATTAAAACTAAAAGATGCTAATTGAAGATTAAGATGTGTATTAAAGGTTTCTAAACTAATATTACCCTAGTGTTAACAATATTAGAAAGAAAATGAAGCTGGAAAATGCAAAGTTCAATGAAACTGTTTTTAGGCTTTTTTCAAATAAGCTATCAAGCTTATTTTTAGACCTTGGGGCTGAATTTTAAAGTAAGCTAACCTGATTAGAGTGATTTTTATTTGGTATAGGTTTAATTAAACTTAAAGGAAATTGGGAGAAATCAAAATGAAAGTTGGTAAAATGAATGCTAAAAAAAATTGAAGTGCTTGCTGGTGCACTATGCTGCTGATGCAATGTGCAGGCTTAACTTCCTAAGGTAAACTAACTTTGAGGCCTACTCTTTTACTTAATGAACCTAAAACAGCACTAAACCACCTTGATCTCTAAATTCTTTTAAATTTCTCACAAGTGATAGAACTCTAAATGCTTAACAACTCTTAACTATCTAGAATGCCCTGGTGCAAACTAGAGGTTTTTATACTTAAAAATTTTGAAATTCTAAAAACTAACTTCTAAAGTTTGTTTAAATCTTTGTTATACCACCTTACTCAGCTGAATGATAGGTTTTAACAAAATAGAGTTGACTTTTAAGAGTCAAATATACTAAATCCAAACACTCCCTTATGTAAACTGTCTAAACTACTTTATAACTAAAATCTATTTTAAAACTAAAACTGCTTAAATCTTTTATCTACTCTTACTCTAACTAAGTTAAATGAGCTATCTAAACTCTAATAGTACTAGCTTATGTAGAAAAATAAGCTAGTTACTCACCTAGGATACTTATCACTTACTATGACAGAAACTCAAGTTATGAATACCTAATGGATTTTAACTAAAACAACTTAAGGCATTAAAAACTCTAAACTAACTGAGTAATTTTGACAATGGTTAAGCACTTACAAAGATAAGCTAATAAGCTAAAGTGAATAAGCTAAAGAAATGCTAGGATGAAATATAGAGAATTAAACCTGTGAATTGAAGTATCTTCACACTAAGCTATCCAAGAGTAGAAGCTTAGTGTTCCTAATGGCTTCCAAAGCCTCTAAACCAAAATAAGCTAGAATTTAGCTTATTTTCATTTGTCCTTCCAAATTGAGCTTATAACTTCTCAAGTATCCATGATTTGAAAGTAATTGAGTAAAAATGGTAAATATATTGTTTAAGACAGAAATTTAGCTAAATTTGAGCTTATTAGAAGTAATAAGCTCTTATGAGCTTATTTAAAGCTTATTGGATAAATTCAACTTCAAACTGAAAAATAAAAGAGTATTAAATGTGTAAATCGACTTTTATTACTGAATTAAAGGAGTACAAGTGAAAAAGAAATGATTACAAGAACTGAAAACTTAAATGCTTAAAGTGAGAGCTTAATTGCTTAAAACGAAAAATTACAAAGTAAATGTTTTAAAAGTAAAACTAACTTCCTCAAAAATGAAGTCTAAGAGTGCTATTTATAGAGGAGGGGTGAAGAGAGGGAAGAATTCTAGGAGCTTCCTTTAAATCTCAACCATCGATCTTTTTGAAGTGATTGTGAGCCGTTTGATTGGATTAGGAGGTGTTCGAACCAATAAGGGCTTGCCACGTGTTGGTTTGTGATTGGTGAAGAGTGTATGAACCGGTTTTATAAGGGAAAAGGGAGCGGGGTGTGGTGAAAACGCAATTTGGGTTTGTTGGGTTTTTTGGCGGGAAAAGTAGTTGTAGTCTGTTGGGTTGTTGGGCGGTTGCGAGATAACCGGGCATTATTTTGAAAGTTTGGATTGTAGGCAGAACTAGTCCTTGTCTTATGTCCCGCCCTTGTGTAGTTAGAAATAGGATTTGGTTTTGACAATTTCAGCCCTTGTGGTTGTTCTCACTTCTTTTCTTCTTTATAAAACAACTTTGCTCTTTTAACAACTTTGGTCCTTGAGACTCCTATCTTCAAAATAAACCCTTTAGACTTTGGAGATTTGACAATAATGGCCCTTTGACTTTATTCTTGACCTTTGACTCTCTTTATTTCTTTCTTTGACTGAGTTTGACTGTGTCGGGCTGATCCGGCTGTGATTTCTGGCTGGATTCTTTGTCTTGCTCTTTGCTCTTTGTCTTTTTCCCGTTTCTTGTCGGTTTTTGATCGTTTTTGCTTCTTTTTGTCTTTTCAATCCTTTCCTGCACAATTGAACACAAAAGCACACATTTTCTATTCTTTTGGCATTTAATTGGCTTTTATTTGGCAAAATCCCGGGTAAATTAGTATACAATTAAGCAAATATCAATCAACTACTCACACCATGTGCCCCTGCATAATGCACACAAAAAAACATCATATAAAACTATTTCTAACTTCAGATACCT
>BQNB010055382.1:0-39135 GCA_026074375.1 Tanacetum coccineum
ACATCTATTTCATTCATAACTTGGAAAATTTTACATGAAATAGTTTTGGTACACAAAATATAATACAAAAGATCTAAGGCTATGCTAGTGAGGAGAACCCCTAATACTTAACATGCTTGTATAACTGCCTAGCAAAGTAAAATGACATAAACCATTAGATGTGGCTATCCGCATCCCTAGAAGCATCCTGGTGATCTGGAACTCTAACATCTGGTCCTGGCTGTCTAGCTCTCCTCTGCTGCTCTCGTAGTGCTAACAACTCGGCCTGCATGTCCCCCATCTCTCTTCTCATGTCTCTCATCACTCAGAGAATCTCTACCATCTGTGCCTTACGTCTACGGTCAGTCTCTTGAAGCTCTACCATCTTAGTCTGCTGCATCTGGGAGCGAGTCTCATGTGCCTGGTGCTATGTCTGAATAAGAGTACCCTGCAACTGTAGCTGTGTCTGATGTGCCTGGATCTGGGACTCGTGTGCATACACCGGCTCATGGTAGGTTTGAAGCTCATAATGAACTGCCTGACTTAATCCTACCGAATGAGCCCAAGCCTCTCGGGAAGCATAGGCCTCCTCCTCTATAATCAGTACTGTCTCCTGATGAGCTATCCTATCCTTTATATGCAAGTCAACCCGCTGCGAGTCCATAGTGACTCGATGTGATATGTGAGTCCTACTATCATGAGCATCCTCTAGTAGAGCATATAAGTCCTGCGTATCATGCTCATGGAGCTCAGCAAGCTCTGTAACCCTAGTATTGACCTCTCTTATGGTCATTGGTGTTATCTCAGGAACTGCCTCTGCCGGATCCACCCAAGTATCCCTAATACCATACCCAACCTCTCTAATCCCCCATCGTCTCACTTCAGCATCTATGGTGCTAACAACCCCATAATTGATCCCCTGGCCTCCGGTAGGTCTAGCAGTAGAACTCTCCCCGACCTCATACCTGGAGCCTAGAGTAGACAAGCACGACCTCTTGCGAGGTGGCAGCTCGGGCTCAGGAATATCATCCCTATGGTCAACAGGTGGTGGTACGTATAAAGATGGTGGTAGTGGTAGTAGTGGGGGTGATGGTAATGCGGCAGTAACCGCATCAACAAGGGCCTGAGTGGAGGCTATCCTAAGTGTCTGGATTTGGGTTGGACACCCAGATGATGGTAGTAATAGTGATGGCACAGGTGGTGGTGATGAATGTTCAGATGGGGTCGTGCACCTAGTAAGGCTCTCCCCTGCAGATGGTGGTGATAGTGAGATAGGTGGTGATGGTGGTGGAGTAGGCATGGCTAGAAGTCTCTCAACCTCTACCTCTGGTGAAAAGGATATGGAAGCCTGAAGTCGGACAGTGATCCTAGCTCCAGTGGTAGTAATGTCAGTGGAGGGTGGTGGTGTAACAGGATCTGTTCCCTTAGGTGGGGAAATAAGCTCAACATTAGGTACAACAACAGCGGAGTCGGCCAGAGCTAAGTGCTCCTCTACCTCCTCCTCATCCTCCTCATCCTCATCATCGGCGTCATCCCCGGATGAATCGCCGTCATCATCGTCTCCATCCTCTCCCCTGTCCATGGGATAGTCAACCGGACCATCCTCCGTCTCGTCATCCCCATACTCCTCTGGATCCTCTTCTGGATCCGACTCAGTAACATATCCTGGTGACTCAGCAGTAGGTGAAACAACAGGAGGCAATGGCTGCTCCTCAGCCGGATTCACATGCTACTCCTCTAATGGTATATACTCAGGGTACATAGGCTCTAGCACATAGTCAGGATCATGTGGCTGTATGAACATAGGCTCACGCTCATCCTCGTCCTATGGTACTGGTGGTGTCTGTGGCTCCTCAGGGCCAGGTATGTAATCCGGTGATGATTGGGCTATCGGCTGCATAGGGAGTCCATCATATCCGTATACGATGACTCGTGGAGAACCATCGTCCGACAGCTCCTCGTCAGCTCCCCAAAATACCCTCCCTAGTTCAGAATCGGTGTAGACGGAAGTGTAGGTAACCGTAGATGATACAGAAGACATGACTGCTGTAAAAAAACAAAAATAACTTATATAAGTATAAAATTTAAGACTCTTATAGTAATATACGTAATATAATTTATATACTCGTATATCAATCATGCAAGCACTTAGTAAACTGTTAATGCTAACATAGTGTATGTCATGTAAGCACATATGCTAGATTGCAAACAAGTAATGTATGTGTGTCCCGTGCAAACCCCATTTGTAAATGCAGTGTTTGAAAATGGTTATAGTCCAAACAAAAACTTTTGACCTGGCTCTCTATAACCTTGGCTCTGGTACCAATCTGTAACACCCCCAAAATACGAGTTGCAGCGGAATATTGAATATCCGAGGGTGTTACTTCATAGATCAATAGCACAAGATATGAGAACGACCACTAAACGTGTCATTTTTAAAAAGATACATTGGATTAACAAAATACTTGTTCATTACATAAGCTCATGGCTTCAAATTGTTCGACAATGTAAGTAAAGATTTCGGTTTACAACAAATGTTCCCAAAATGTAATACGACCCAAATCTTTAGTATTGACTCTCTTCAAAGTGTGACCCCTAATGTATCTTGGTACCTCGTGCCTTATAGACCTAAGAAAAACATGCTTAAAACGTCAACATAAAGTTGGTGAAATTCATAGGTTTATGTAATTTAAATTGTAGGACCGCAAGATTTCTAAGTGTGTGATTAAGCAACAGATGCAAACATCATAAAAGTAATTACGTTTACCTAAGCTTATGACACTGAAGCTCGACATGTATGAATGCAATAAATTGCCAATATTTGCACGTGAATGATGTTCTAACCCGCAACATCCCAAATCCGACATGGTATACGTTTGTTGTCCGACAAACTGGCACAGTAAGCGCTACTCACCCAAACGGGGACGCCAATCCCAAATAGATCTATTTATAACACTCGCGCTTACTGTCTAGTAATTGACAGTTCATGATAAAGGGCTCAATGGGTTATCGCTACTTAGGCAAACACGTAATCATAGTATATAATGTACACTTGCGTCCAATTTGTAAAGCAAAGCATGTTCTCACCCCAAAGATGTAAAACATTTAAATAATTGTAAAGCATGGGACTATGAACTCACCTTAGTAGGTAGTTCTCTGAATGATAAATATATCCAAGTGTGGCAAATGAATCGCACCATCAAATACCTAAGTAAATACGGCCAGTCTTAGTCTACAAGTTTAGGCTAACGACTTAATGCATAAACTACAATAAATTGCCATTTGTATATACTGTTATCACTTGTGTGGTGGTGCACATGTTCATTGTATTTGTCTTTACTTGATGGCTCTTGGGAAGGTATACGACTACACACGTTCAAGTATATGCATAAACGTTATTAATAAATATAGATATTTATTAAGTCGTGTTTTAATTTGTATAATATCCGAAAAATATTATAACTTGTCCGATTCGCTAAGTGTTTATTGAAATCACTTTCATTCATAAAATACCCTTAGATTTTTCTATATTTATAAAAACAGTCCCTATGTTTATGAAAATATAATATTTACATTTTAAACCCTTAGGTTTCCACATTAACACCTTTAGTCCTTTAACTTTACAAAAATTACACTTTAGGTCCTTATACTTTCAAAACAGTCCCTTAAGTTTCAGAAGTGACAAAACAGTCCCTACATTTATGAATTCAGTTTTGACAGTTTTAACCCTTAAGTTTAACAATTTGACACTTTTGGTCCCCTAACTTGTAAAAATTGCATTTTAAGCCCAATTAAGTTTTGAAAAGTGGTAAAAGGTTTCATTAGGCTCAATAAGTACATTAAGTGTTGCGAGCTTTTTAAATAAGCTCGGCATGAGCTTATTTAGCTTATCGGGCCTTTGTTGGGATCCGGTTAAGGCCATTAACGCCATTAAAGGTCCAATAAGGGTTCTAAAAGCACATAAGCTCTCATTTGGCTTGTATAAGCTTATAGGAAACTGATTGGTTGAAAAATAAGCTCGGGTGAGCTTATTTGAGCTTATTGGGCTTGTTAGCCCAATAACTTTAACCCGAATTGTTTTTAAAAGTCCATTAGGGTTTCAATACACGATCCAACTTATTTCCTAGCCTTAATAAGCACTTAGGGGTCTGTTTAAGCTGTTTTTGCCTTATGGCTTATTCCATAAGCCATAAGCTCTCGGTAATGGGCTTTTGGGTCCATTAAGAACCCGAAAAGCATTTTAAATCTTTAGGCTTGGTCCATTTAGGTCCAATAGCTCCCTAAGCTTTATAAGCCTTAAATACCGTATAAGCCCTCAATTAAGCTGTTTGAGCTTATTAGGGGCTGTTGGGCCCATATTAGGCCTCGCTAACGACCACTAGCACCAAATTAAGCTTGCCTAGCATTACTTAGTTGCGATTTATAACATGCAATCATTTAACAAGTTAGTATACTTTTTCTCAAGCCTAGCCATTATGATTTCAAGTAAAGTTTACGTATAAACTTTAAGTATTTCGAGTATAAGTGATAGCGTTTACGTTGGTTTCCTTACCCGAAGTTAAATGAAAACGTTTAGCCCATATTAAATCATTTTGTACATACTTTATCGTGTCCTAGCACCACACAAGTTGTATTTTGTACAAACGAGCAATTAATCATAATGGTTCCCATTATAGTAATTTAGTGAACCCGTTTAAGACCTAGCTCGATATTTTAACAAGTTTTATACATGTTACACATGTTAGCACCAAACAAGATCGTTTGTACACATAATATATGCGTGATACATGCATGGGTTGAACCATGCACGTTCATGCTCACACAGGTTGGTTAATTACCAATTTACATGACTCATATAACTAGTTAGGAAGAACAACGAATGAGATATGATATGTAAGGCTTAGATCGTGACTTACAATAGTCCTAGAGCTTGGTTCGAGTTAGGAAGACAACCCAAATGTGTTATACCCAATTGTATAACAACCCGAAAGCTCCAAAGCTTAGAATACCCGAATCCTTAGCTTGTATACTCCTCCTAATGCTCTCGTATGCGAACCTAGTGCACCTTGAATCCTTAGAAATGAAATGAGGGTGCGTATGGGTTCGGTTTATGTATGACCCGAATGTAAGAACAAGAAATGAGGATGGTTTAGCTTGTGAGAGAGTTTGTGAGTTTAGGAAATGTGTTAAGTGTCAATGAGAGTGAGTATATATAGGCTTATGATCTAGTTAGCTCTTCTAGTCTTTGTCTTAACCAAAAACGAGCCCTAAGTGGCGGTTTGGAGGTTTTTAGTTAGCCTCAAATGGTTTCTTGCTAAACCACCCAAGTACATCTCTTAATTACTCAATATTTGTACAAGATTTGCCAAGATTATGAAATCTTATGGTTTTGTGTGTGGGTTTGGTCATTGCCGCGGCATCAAGGGGGTAAAGGAGAAGTCAAATGGTTATTAACCATTGTGTAATGAGCTAAGTAGAGACACTTAGTACATGTTTTAATTAAACATGGGTTGTACAAGTACTTAGGGATCATTAGGAGATTTTCTAGTTGATATAAGCATATGGGACGAATTTATTTTGGGTTATCCTTACCCATATTTGGCCCTAGTGGCTTATTAACACAAGAATTTCGTAAATTTTGTGTTTAAGGATTAAAAGTGGGTATTGTTTTGAGTCTAGGCAAGTCTAGGTATTTCCGAGGTGTGTCTAAATGTATTTTATTGCGAAACGTAACCCTTTTACATGACCAATAAAAATAAAACACGCAAAGTCAATAATTATCTTCCTAATAATTACTTAATAATTGCTTGATGTAAACTTTAATTTATTTGGTGACCGTTTTCGTTAAATGATTATTTCTAGTCTACGCGATTTAGCTTAAAAGTTAAATTAAAAGTAAACGCGTATCGGACCAAAATAAATAGTGATGAATAATAGGAGTCGTAAATTGACCTGAAATTGAGAAATGTTACAGTCTCCACCCATTAAAAGATCTTTGTCCTCAAAGCTTAAGACCTTGTAGTGGATGACGAAGCCCGGTTTGTGTAAAGCTGTAGGTATTTTTGTTTGAACGAATCTTCACGTTCCCAGGTGAACTTAGGACCTCTCCTAGATTTCCAGCGAACCTTAACCAATGGTATCCGGCTTTGCTTCAATCGTTTGATCTCCCGTTCCGTGATTTCAATGGGCTCTTCCACAAATTGGAGCTTATGGTCAACGTGAATTCCTTCTAACGGCATGATTAATGGTTCGTCAGCATAACATTTCTTTAAATTAGACACATGGAAAGTATGGTGAACTCTGCTCAACTCTTGAGGAAGTTTCAGCCTGTAGGCAACCTTCCCTCTCCTCTACTCTCCTCCTACTCGTCACCTTTTCCTCTCTCTCTCTCTACTCTCTCTCTCTCTCTCTCTACTCTCTCTCTAAATTATATTAGTGTAGCACATGTTTTGATATCTATCAATCTCATTTGCTTTCATCTATGATGTAAACTTAGACATCCCTGCGGTTTCAATTTTAAGAACATCATCGACGTCATCATCATCCCTAAAGTAAACTATATTACATTATTCCTAATGGAAAGGTAGTCTTTCTACGGCGATAAATCGGTAATGCATTTCATATCCTAACAGTTTCCAACATGCTTCTGAGGCAGATTTATAACGACAACTAAGGTATTATTCTATCTCGTCTTGATGTTGTAATATAGCTCGATATGGTGTTCTTTGGTTGTTGTTGTTGTTATTGGTGTCAATGTTGTTATTGGTGTTGGAATTGTTGTCGGTGTTAGTGGCGGTGGTATTCATGTGGCGGTAGACATGGCATTGTTTTGTTTTATTTGGCCTTCAATGACAATCATTGCTCGATCTGGACCCTTGTTAGGATAGCTGAAAAGGTATTTCACCAATGTTCCTTGGTTACGCCATTCAACAATTATATGACAGCCATATTTTACAATCAAATCAAGGTTATGGGGAAAGACAAAATGATTATCAAGCATAATATCTAGTCAGACAACTTTTGCTTTTCTTTCATTATTTGATCTTTTATAATGGGGCCAACCATCACAGATAATAGTTGTCTCTAATGAATATTCCTTTGGGTAGCCCTTTACACATCTGTCTCTTGACATACATGCACTTGACCTATATAGGTCTCCGCATGGGCCGTGCATCATATGAGTACGAACAGCTTCAAAACCAATAAGGTTATCAACCTCGAAAGACAACTCAGCAGATATGACGTGATCAATCTCATCAGTTGACAAAATCTTAACATGTTTGTGTAGAAATATAAGTGCATGACAATGTGGCAATCTACGTTTTTGAAATTCGATTGTATAAATTACTGCACATGTAAGTATATGTATACATTAGTTAGAAAAAGGAGATGTAAAAAATGCATAAAAAATCATATAGTAAACATGCACCAGCTTTTACTCATCCAAAATGATTTCCTTTCTTTATATCATCCATAAGGTTGTTTAGTTTCATTTTAAAGACATGTGCAATTGTATCAGGTCTACTATAAGTCGGTTGACCAGGTATGTAGTTTTCAACATCACATTAAATCTCAGGCCATCGTGGGTTACATGTCATAGTTACAAGGAGATCTGGAGGTCCAGCCCAATGACATATAGCCATTGCATCTTGATATTGTTGTATCATATGCCTTGGACCACCAGTGAATGTGGAAGGCAAGATACACTTCCGACCAAGAAATTCGGCATTTGTATCTCCGTTAACAACATGATCATTGAATTCGTCATATAGGTCAGCTCGTATTATGTTTTGGTTTAGCTTATACCAGTCTAGATCATGATCGAGAACAGCCGTATAAGCATCAACACAATATGTATGAAACAAACGCCCAGCTTTATGCAATGTTTTACCTTCAGCATTTTGATTTTGAAGATGAAAACAATAATACTCTCGTAAACTTACGTATTTTCTTCTAGTTGTTGGAGGAACATTTAGAGGTATATGCAAATGAAACCCATCTTTACCATAAGGGAAAAGTAGCGGATACTACAACGCCATAAAACTTGGGTGCACTCAGAAATTCATTTCACAGGATTACGTCGATGCTCATTACCATACTCTTCAACAATTACATCACGCGAATTAGTGGGATTGCCATCGCCTGATATGAGTGCAGCAACCTTAGAAGTTGTGGGTAAGTTGTATTGACGTGCATTATGTTGTCGGGTACCAATTAAGCAGAGAGTAACAGGTTGTATTGAAGACTCACGAAACCTATCTCTGGCCATCCTAAAATATTGCACCAATGGGTTATTCAAATCAAGCATTGTAATCAGATCGTGTAACAATAAACGAAGATGGTTGTCAACAACACTTGAAGAACTCGCTATGCTCAATGCATACAATCGATTTTCAACTTCATGTTCGATGTCATATATGTACAACTGGGAAAACTAGAGCGCCCATCCTAGTGTGTTGGTAATAGAGTGCCAATACGATGATGGTTGTGGCCATTCAAACAAAATGCATAAGGTCCATGTCCATCATTTAATTCTCTATTTATATTTCCTCCTATCAACATGAAAGAGAACATCCAGTTAAATACCTTTATTTTTTTCCAAAGCAACTTAGAATGTTCTCCACCATTATAATCCATAAGCTCTATCAACAATGATGGAGGATCATGAAGAAATGGCAATTTTACCTTTCCTTCGCTGCAACATGTTGAAAATCTTAGATTAGATGTTGATGAACGTCTATCGTTCTCTTGACATACCAAAACCTAGCTTCACAATGGACACATGTGTATGTTGCATCCCCAGAGTCAACATATTGTCTCATTCTACGATGTTGACGTGCGTCTCAATACACACTTGTATGTAAATCAGTATCACTTTCGCCCAAGTTTATCAAATGAGACACGTCACGTGTTAAAGAAGATGTATTCAAGACATTAGCATGATTGGCTGATCTTGTTGGATTTGATGGGTTATGTACTCCAAATGATTGAGTTTGATGAACCGCATTACCATTATTGTCTACAACAACTGTCGAAGAAAGCATGACTACAAGGGTCGAAGTTGGTGACGTATTTCGAACATCATTGTTTGGCGTGAAACCTGTAACATTTAGTTCACCAAGTAACATTAGAAAAATAATGTGGATCATGAGTAACAAATAAGTGATAATCGTATTAATTATACTTACATGGTCTGACATTGCGATGAACTGGCATGACATTTGATTAGGATCGAGGTCTGTCAGGACGTCTTAATGGTGGGAACAAAGTTATGAGCCGTGAACACCCCGAGGATAAAATTATGTTTAGTGTAAATTCATGATTAATTTTAGGCAGATTGATGAATGGTCATGTTTTCACAATGTATGGATAAAATTTTTGAGGTGGCTGAGATGTTTGATTAGTATAAGAAGGGTATGCGCTTGAACGGGGGCGCCCATAAGGACGTGGAGGTGCAACCGTCGCATTATTGTTCACATTCACATTAGGTGCAGGTTGTGAGGTTAGACGAAGATGACCTCAATGTCTAGTAAATTAAAGTGTTGGTGGCAATATAATCCGAGATTG
This sequence comes from Tanacetum coccineum, assembly GCA_026074375.1. Taxonomy (NCBI): domain Eukaryota; kingdom Viridiplantae; phylum Streptophyta; class Magnoliopsida; order Asterales; family Asteraceae; genus Tanacetum; species Tanacetum coccineum. The sequence continues at coordinate 9,547 of BQNB010055382.1, forward strand.
TGTTGAAGTAACACCAATATTATTAGTTATTTCATTTAGTACATGAGGGTTACCGTTTGTCATCAACGCCGGGATAAAATTTGGAAAACGATTATTACTCTCAATTGCATATCTATTCAGATCATTATTTTCATCTGAATGTCCCGTCATATCCTTAAGCTACAATAATACATATGTATCTTATGCGAACAATGAATATCAAGTAAATGTAATGGCATATAGGTGTGATCAATCATATAAAAAAATAGGTAAATATACATACCAATGATACGAAAGAAATATTAAAGAGAGGTTAGAAACTAACCTGTTAAATGTGATCCAACTTTACTTGATTACAAATTTATCTTCAATAGCTGCAAGAAATAGAATAAGCAATTAAAAGGCCTAGAAATACCTGCAACGAAAGTTATTATCCTACATATGATAAACTACGTAAATGCACTATCATCAAAACAGTTTGGCCGTCTTTTTAAAGAAACAAAACATATAAATTTTGCATAGAAAATTCATCAAATAAAGTAAGTGCAAGAATTACTTTAAGGGTTGTTTGGACAAATTTTGTTTAAAGGGTTGTTTGGACACAGACATGGTTAAGGGGTTGTTTGGACAGATTTGGTTTAAAGGGTTATTTGGACACATACATGTTAAAGGGCTGTTTGGATTGTAATAGTTTCAAAGGCTTATTAGAGTTGGGGGGAGGGCGCTGTTTAGATTTAAGCAGTTTTTAAAATGGGTCAGTTTTATCAAAATGGGTCAATTTAATCAAAAATGACTCAGTTTTTAAATTGGGTGAGTTTACCCCAACCAACTCCATTATGCCACCCCGTCACACACAAATATACTCCTCGACTAACCCATTCTCCTCGACTAACCCATTTAATATTTAAAAATTTATGGATTCCAACGTGTGTACATAAGTACACGGTGTACTGCATATTCAACATTTGAAATTGAAAAAATTGAGGACATACAACATTTTCAAACGTTGTGAAATAACTTTGTGTATTGTACCCTAAAAATAACTTTGACTTTTTACCCCCACCCAACTCCATTATGCCACCCGTCACAGACATATATACATTTTCATACGGATCAAAGTGTTATTAAAGAGTGGAGGTACCTGCAAACACTAAAGAGTACCGAAAGGCAAAATTCTTCACAAAAAGTTTCATGTAACATCACAATATCCAAATTTTAATTTTTTTAGGTTTACATCACAATATCACTAATATATTAGTGTTTTGGTTTTACATTCAAATTTTAATTTTTTTTAACGTCGATGTTTATTTATTTAATCATTTAACAACTACACTTTATATTATCCTATCAACTATAACCAAATATCCAGTTAATTAGCATTCCTTTCTGAAATATATCCCAATCAATTATCTTTCTGAAATATATCATATTCAGTTATCTTTGAGATCTGAGACTGTGTCATTATACGTACATGCCATTGACTAAAATTGTTATGCATTATGAACATGTAAACATGTGCATATGCATAGTTTGCTTTCTTTTTCCTAATTGGTGAGCAATGTTATGGATTTCTTAAAAGCAAATGGGACCCAAATTGCCATTGCGGGTTTTACAGTAAACTTGTTGCATTCTCAGACTCTTTTACTTTTTTATGCATATCTTCATTAGGTTTTTTAAATAATAAAGGGCGATGGTATGGATCAATGGTTAGTTTCATCATGTCATTGTTTTTCCAGTGTATTACCCAAACAACTTAACAAAATATAATGCAAGCAACTCTATGTTAACATACACCACTGTGCTTCTTTTGTATAATGTTCAAACACTTCAAATATGTCTCTTGTAAACTGAGAATGTAAACTAAAAAGTTATGATAAGATTCATTTATTGATAATTTATTGAAGAACACCTAAAAAGGGACACAAGGAAAAAATATAGCACTAAAGCAGTATGTGTCAAAGACGAAAAAAAAGAGACTACTAATATAGTAGCCTAACAATCCCTATGTTGTGATCTAGAACTAAACCCAACCATCATCAAGGTCTTCTTCTTGGTCACTTGCATCTTCATCAAAAAGACAGCACAACCTGGTTCTTCCTGTTATTTTGATTTGGTCCTTCTTGTTTTGTTTAAAAGGTGTCATTGGGATATCCACATCATTAATTTCCGTCATGAGAAGTTAGAGTATGAGTTAATTCACTATGTGAGAGTCTCGTCATAACAAAAGTAAGAGAGTATGAGAAATAAGTCTTTTTTATTTACTTACATGTTCTTGAAGTGTCAAGTCTGTACCATTGTTATTCTCAAATGCAACGACATGTTGTTTAGTTGTTGTTTCCTCAGTCTTTGGGACATTAGCAGGTTCAACGTTGGAAGATCATCAACATCAATGACGTCACTCCATTTCCAGGTTCTGAGGTTGTCTTCACGTTTACGTTTTTTGGTTGCTTTATTGTTGTTCGCCAAAGCACGTATTACTTTAGCAATGTCCTGATTCATTACAAATAAAATAAGAAAAACAACTACGACATATAAAAGTATAAGAAGCATGATTTATAAAACCTATCACCTGAATGTTGTTGTTTTCCAACATTGCTTGAATAATTTCAGCAAGTTCCTAATTAAAAGTAGAAGATTAGAATGCATGAATTTAAAAGTAGAACATTAAATGTTTTAAAACACGTCAAGATTAGAATGCATGAACCTGAATGTTATGAATGTTTGCCATGGATATTTGTGAATACACTATTTGTTGTTTTTGTTATGTAGGTTAAAAGTGAAAGTGACTACTCATCTTTATATATTACATTGGTTCACCCATGAGTCTTGAATTAGGCGCCAAAAAGAGTGATTCAAGTTTAAATTTATATGTCATATCTTATCTGTTATGTGCCAAGAATAAGTAGACAATGAATATAAAAAGGAAAGGGTACCACTTCCTTAATTGTAGAAGACTTTGTTTATTAGCTTATCAGTTTTCACAATGTAGAGAATTAGGTCTTCATGTGATGATATAAGAATAAATTATTGTTTTATGTGGCTAAGATTGTATATTCACTTGATCCAATGAACTAAAAAGTAGTACAGGTCATCATTCTTTCTCTTTGTAGAAGCAACAATATATATTATAACTAGACCTTTTGCACTTTTAAGATATCTCATGTTTATACTTAAAACGTAAAAAAATTAAACAAGTAATGTTTAATATTTAAAATACTTTTTTAAATTAAGATTTTACATAAAAATTTAAACAATATTACATGAAAAATGCATGATACTTTTTTTTATGTAGTTTCTAAAAAGAATCAGACTTACACTAATGATTTTTAAAAAACAATCAACTAACTCTATTATATAATACATTATATTACAACTATTTTTTATTACACCGCTAGTTCATATAGTTGATAAAAATAAATAACTACACGTCTATAAATATTTGTCGTTATAAAATTCTGCTGCTATGCATGGATATTAGTCTAGCGTACTATAACCACTAGACTCAAGGCTTTATAAAATTGTTTTGATTTTTTTAAAGGGGAATTGCGTATATATCCCTCCAAAGCTTAATAATTGTATATATATCTAAGTTAAAATTATAATTGCATATATATCCTCATATAACTTTAAAAAATATCACGTATATCTAAATAATTAAATTATATATAAATACAACTTATTTTAATTTGAATTATCTATTATACCCTTACTTTTTCTATTAACTACTGTCCATCTTCCTTTACATTCATACTGTACATCGAGAGTGATAGCAACTTCAAAAATGTTTTACCCACTTCAGCTACTTCTAAAATATTTTTAGTTATGTAAAAATAATTGTGTATGTTATGATAACAATCGAATCTTATCACAACAATAAATTTTAAACTAATTTTCCATATATTTGTTTCTTTGATGGGATCCTTTGTGAACTATCTTCTACTACCTTTATTTTTATTTATTGATTTTTTTTCTTTTAGATGTTTATTAGGTTTGATTTGTTGTAAAATTGTTGAAGCAATATGTTCTGGAAATCAGTTAAGAAATGACAAAACAAAGCTCAATGGCAACAAACTCATTAGGAATTCATAGAAAGAAATAGAATTCGGTAAAGGTTTGTTATGGTATTGATGAATTGTAGTTACACAATGATTACATGAGTTTTTAGATGAGAAATTGTTTACAAGTTGAATGATGAAATGAAAGAAATAAAGTAGAATGCCTTATAAAGGATACAAGAGAGTATAACTGTTTTTGGCGCCAAAACATAACAACCTTTCAAATATTTGCAATTTAGCTCCTGAACTTTGGAAAGTTGTCATTTGAGGACTAAATACTTATGTATTGTAACAATCCTTCCTTCTTCAAACAATTATTGTCCTCAAGAATTCTCTTTAAAGTAAAAAAACTTCTGAATCAAGTCACTGTAAAGCTCCCAGATAGCATCTTCATCAGTGTGATTAGACCATTTCACTATAGGGGTCTGACGAAGATGGTGCCCTAAGTGATACGTAACTCCAGCTGGTTGTGTGGGACGGTTAGGAGGTGAAGGAACCTCCTGATGTGATGCTCCTAATTACACCCTCATAGGGATAGGGATTCTCTTCCGTGTTGTCCTTTTGAGACTTATGTTAGACGATGGTCGGTGTAGGCTGGGGAACACTAGCAGTCCTACCATTGCTGATCTCGCGCTCTGACTCTAAATGCTATGTAGGCTCTTCTTCGGAGCTACGTGTGGGCTGCCTAGAAAGGCTAGCTATGTGACCAGTCCCGCTGGCGGTTGGAGTGGTGTGTGAGGACGGGGAGTATGACATACCGTAACAAAAGTAACTGAAATAAAAGCACGCTCAGAGACATACGATAATAAATTAGAATGAAGCATGACATACTTAAACCCTAGTATGCTTTTCGATGATCTAAGTGGAAGGTCGTTTTTTAAATGTAATACAAAGGTAACTACTCCCAACATTCCATGAATCTTTCTGATTAGACATAGTGATTAGGCTTTGTCTAACTGAGGTTTAACGATGCAATGCTCGGACCAGTCGACTCATATCATGTTTGGTGTATTAAGAAAATGTTATTTTGATTATAGTTGGGGTTTTTGTTTTAGGAAACCGGCATTCTCTATAACCATAGGCTCTAGTACCAATATGTCACACCCCGCTAAAGCGAAAACACGAGGTGCAACAGTTCTGACACATCGCATAAGATGATAGATAACACCATACATGATTTAAATAAAAGAAACCTCCAAATTACAACATTTTTTAAATACAAGTTTTTAAAAGAGAATGACATAATAGTTCTTAACATAAGTTTCTGAAAGATGAGCAAATGTTTTTTTTGTGTTTTAGTCCACAACATAATGTAAATAAATATCCGTGCAATGCATCTACTAGGTTTCCACTTTAGGCTGATCACCTGAAAAGCATGATAAAAACAGCAAACTATGAAATAGTTGGCGAGTTCAATCGATTTTGTATACAAAATAGTTCCAAAATAGTGAGTAAGTCAAATGATAATACAAGTTACCAAAAGGTATGTAACATAAGGTAATGTAATGCATGGTCTAGTGTTTATGCTAATGAGGTCACCACATAAACGTTTCTGCCATTCTGTTCCATTGATCTGTTCCCCTAGTGTAATAAAAACCAACACAAGCAATAAGTTATCGTTCTCCTAATGTTGCACATATAACACTAGCCTTAAGTTCTAGCACTATGCACTCCGTTACGGTGGGGTGAGGAGGTGGCTCATCTCCTAATAACGTTATCCATAAGTACCAATGTCTCATAAGCGAGCTAAAAGTAGTGAAGTTTCCACTCAAGCATCAAACAAGCATACATACCAAGTTTATAAGTTCAAAGCAAGTTCATTAATTCAATCAGTTCCAAATCAGTTTCAAATGCTCGTAAAAGTACAATCATAGTAGTTTAGGTAAACACGTATCATGCTTTTCACCCCAAAATAAGTAAAGAAAAAAAGGGGCAGTGAGAACTCACATTAACAAGTAAGAGAACGAGTACTAGTACGACACAACAAAGAACAACAAGGAAACCATTCGAACATGTACCTTCTAACGGCAACCTAAAACAAGTATAAAGTGCTCATTAAACCCTAAACAATATGCTCGGACGAAAATAAATTTTACTAGTTAGGTCACTCGTCAAGACTTGTTACTATGTGTCACTTTTACTACTACACATAAAATCATAAATCTATCCCAAAAACGGGGTCACTCGAGTGACCGTTTCACCAAGTTTAAAAGTGATTCAGGTCCAATCATTCACATATCTCAAAAATACTATGTTTTAGGTATGTTCAAGAATTTTTATAGACTTTTATTAAGTCCTTTAACCCATGCAAATAGACTAGACAAGAGATTTACTCAGTTTTAGACAAGTTTGTGCATGTCAATGATCAGAGGGTCAAGATCATTGATTTAGGTTCTAGGCTTCTAGAAAACTCAAGTTAACATATAAAACTACTAACAAAACTAACTTCAAGTGTTGATATGCATGCATGGGTGAGATATGAGCAAAACAAGTGCATAAACAAATCTGCCAAACAAGCATGTTTGACCATTCATTTTGTAACGACCAATTGGGGGTTCAAAATTTTGTTTCATCAAGCAAGACCATTGTGGTTTTAAAGACAAAACATAAATCTAACTTTGAGAGTTGGAATCAATAAAAAATATTAAAATATAACCAAGTTATGACTCTTTTAAGTTGGTCTATCAAATATGCCCTACAAAGATAGATTGCACACCTTGTCTTGTAACCATGTTTTGAACGACCAAAACTCATTTTCAATGTATGAGACTATTGTGGTTGGAAAGGTAACTCAAAAATCTATTTCTATGTCTAAAGAACAGGCCTTGATGATGAGTTATGAGTGAGTTATGGTCCTTTAAATTAGACCAATGTTTCCTGACATCAAGTTGTCCAAATTTCTAGCTCATTTTAAAGCACTTTTCCCTTTACCAATCACCAAAAAGGACATATCCAAGACCATACATCATTTTTAAAACCTTTTTAGAGTATTTTTATGTTACTAACCATTTATTTTCAGTAGGTATATATGTATATCTTTTTAGTTACAAGATCATAAGGACTCATACTTTTCAAAATAAGAGTTTGTGGTACAAGAGTGGGTATCATACCTTCTTGCACCTAGAAATTACCTTAAAAATGGTGGAGTGGTGGTTCTGACGTCCAAGAGAGGGAGACATAACAAAGAAACTTGTGTGTGAGAGAAAGTGAAGAGTGTGAAGAGATATGTTGCGTGTTTTGAGAGTTTATAGGAAAGAGGATATGTATGATTGTGTTTAGAAGCAAAGTTTGTGATTGGCTTCTTAGGGTGGTGGGGAGGCCATTTTTAGGAGTTAAAAAGGGGAGGAAAAATATTTTTTTGTGTATGATGTATAAGTATATAACTATGTAAATGTATAAGGAAAAATGTATAAGTATTAAGCGTTAAATTTTAAATGTATTAAGAAAAACGTAACTTTTGATGAGAAATGTACAAGTTAGTTAGACTAACTTTTCCGATAGTGATGACACTAACATAAAGTGACTTGAGCATATCACTGACCGTTTAATGTTTAAATAAGATCGTAGGTCGAATGTACGTTCGTAAAGCAAGGGTTCCTAAAGAAAATGAACACGTTGTACAAAAATGGCATGGTAATTTAACGACTGACTAACCAACCATTTAGATTACTAAAAGATGTCACAAGTTGCTATCAGTTACTAACCTGAGCTAGACAGTTGTCACATTACAACTACTCACCACTACATTGTTAACACAAGCACACATAGACGAGTGGTAACATCGACAAATACATCAATTTGAAGGGCCTATATTATGCAATTAACATCTTCTAAGGACTTAATAGCCCAAACTTAAAGTTCAAGAACCAAATTTACAAATTTAACATAAACACAAGGACCATATTTGCATTCTTAACTCATATAATTAATAAGAGGATAGAAGTCTATCACTTCATCATCTTCTTCAATTCACACTAAAACCATAAATGGGGATGCAATGCTATTTCGGTGGTGGAACAACAATTCAAACTCTAAAACTTGCATCGATTCCATCCATCATATACCCATCTTCCGAACCTTACAAAACCCGAACTTTCACTCTCACGCGCAACTCTACGCGCCGGTCTCCGTTCATCATCAGAGCATTATCTTCTCCGGCGACCACGGCGGTGGTTGACTCCAGCGCCACCATCGGTTCAACTGAGTCTTGTAATAGCTCTTTATTTTTCATTTTACTTTTTATGAATTATATAAATTAAATGCAAATACTCAAATGGGTTATGAAATTTTGAGATTTTTTTTGTTTATGAGGGTGTTTGGAATTGTTGATGTTTCTGCTTATAAATAAGCACTTATAAGCTGCTTAATATAAGCACTCTAGTAAATAGTGTTTGGATTTTTCTATATGAATGTATTATGTAGCATTGAACTATGTAAACCAAGCGATCTCAATGACAAAAGGATTACTAAGCAATCCCATTATATTCCTTAGTATTATCTTTGCCTTTGCCATTACCATTACTCAATAATGAACCAAGCATGCCCTAAGTTTTAGAAAAAAATAACATGTTTGGCAATGCTATATAGCAGTTAGCGTGCAGAGGTAGCAGAGTTGTTCGTTTTATAAAAATGTTTGGTAACGTAGCTCTATGAGTAATTATAGTGTAAAATGACGTAAAAGCTAAATGCTAACATTAAACGCTTCTTCAAGTAGCATATGAAAAGTACCCTTTTTAGAATTAGCAAAACGCTAAACGCTCCTTGCCAAATGAGCTTCTAATCTTTAATGCTAAATGCTTAACACTAACCGCCCGTAAGTGCTCTTTAACATACCCGAGATATGAGATTAAAAAAGTTATTTTTAGAATCAGGTTTGAGGTATATAACTTTAATTTCAGTAATAAGATATGTGAAATGGGATTAGTAGCTATTACTCGACTAGATGTTTAATATAATACAGTAATGAATATAGATGCTTGTTGTTAAGTACTTTAGGTTATTTATTATAGCCGAAAACATCATAATTAGTCGATTTTGGATATTAAGAAAATCCCCAATGAGATTATACATCGTGAAATGTTGAACTTAAACTTAGAAGTCGCAAAACAAAACACTTTTATTTCTCGTCTTGACTTAAAGATTTGAACTTGAAATATCGACATGAACATTAAAACTTGTGAAATATCAAACTCTACCTTAGATGCGGCTCAACAATACCTTAAACCTCTATAAAATCAAACTTAACCATAAATGCGGTTATAGTATTTAAATAATTATATCAATTAAGAGCACAAACCGGCTAACTGATCGATTTTAGTTTGCATTTGTATACAATAACATTTTGTTGCAACTTAAGCTATACTGAATATGTGAATGAAATGTTGCAGTTGTAAAACCTCAGTGGAAAGCTGCTATAGATTTTAAATCAATTCTAGAGAATAAGTCAGCGGTGGCAGAAAACCTAAAGAACCGGAATTCCAGTGCTAACCTTGAATTAGTAATCGAGCTTTATGAGAAGTTGTTGGCACTTCAAAAGGTTAGGGGTTTATCGATTCTTGGATGTTTGTTTGTATTGAAGTAAAATTCTAATTTTTGTTGTGATGGACACAATTTTCCATGTTGTCATATATGATTATATTCTTCAACAATGAGTAACCGATATTTGTTGATCTACTGGATAGCAGCAGCTCATATATATTTAGATATGACTGTAGTCGATGACAAACCACCACCAAGGTGGCCTAGTGGTTAGACGTCCCTGGTATCCTCACAAGAGGTCTCATGTTCAAATCTCACTAGGTACACATCTTGGGGTGTCCAGGGAAGGGTTGGAAATGATCACGGGTAAAGGTAACTAATAAATACTAATAAATACTAATAGGGAAATTAATAAGAAGGTTCTTATCAAAAACCTCATCCATTTACCTGTTCCTGGCTATAGTCAATAACAATGATATTGGTGATGGATCAAGGAATTTGTATTACAGGTTTAAAAGTAATACAAATGGGTCCATAAAACATGTATAAGGCGTCCGTTTGTTATCTTTATATGCACGCTCTTTAATGTTTTGAAAACTATCATGGGCCCTTTAACACCCTTTATATACACCTAAGGAAACTGCCCTTCAATAGCTTCTTTGCAACAGACAAAAGAGCTGCATATTCACATTTCTCAGATTTGCTGGTTGGTTTACTGTGCTGTAGCTAATTTTTGGTAGCAGATAACAGGAAGTTGAAGATCTCCGTTACGAGAGAAATATAGTTGCCAACAAGATGAAAGGAAAAGTGGAACCAACAGAGCGTCAAAGACTCATAGAAGAAGGTATGTGCAGATTTTTACATCATGCTAAATATGTTTGCTTACTTCCTTTTATCCTTGGACATTCAATGGAGTTATTCCAGGAAAGAATTTAAAGGAGCAACTGCTTACGCTGGAAGAAGATCTCATGAAACTTACTGATGTGCTTCAACAAGAGGCACAATGCATCCCGAATATGACACATCCAGATGTTCCCATAGGAGGGGAAGATGATTCAGCAATTAGGAAAACGGTTTCTCTCCTTTTCCCCCCTATTTTGATCTCATATCTGTTGTTGGAAATTTGGAATCTCAACTTCGGCATATTTTTTTAGGTTGGTGAACCCCGTGAGTTCACATTTTCTATCAAGGACCACGTACAACTAGGGAAAGAGCTAGATCTTTTTGATTTTGATGCTGCAGCAGAGGTATTATTTCTGACTATGGGTATTATAACTGTTGTATACATGAAAAGGCTTAAGTGTTCTTTCCCCTTCATTTATCATGGTGAACATTGATGTATTAGTACATTAGAAGTTTAAATTAGTATGGGTTATTGTTTTCTGAGCCATAACTTGGCTGGCTGTATACTCTTGTGTTTACATATACTAATTCTTTGTTCTGAAGAGATGGAAGATATTGTAGCTTCCTCCATTTTTATATAGTGTTTTTATTTGATATTGAGTTTCCTCTTTAAGTTACTGGAGAATAATCTTAGAAGTTACATGTAAAATTTATTCTTCTAATATAAGAAATGCCTCTTAACATTGTTTGCTTGAAATGCCTTGAATAAGATCCCTCTTAACATACTTTATTGATCGATATTCATAATACATAGAAACCCTAATGATCTAACTCACAAGCGGGCTTGTGCCAAACATAATCTTGCCTAATACTCCCCTGCAATTTGAGCGGCGAAATTGAGAAAGCTCGAATTGGAGAATAAAACTAAAATTATTGAAAATCAAAACTAAAAAAAAAAAAATCTAAAGATAGTTTTCTTGATAAATAATCAAGACTTTGATAGCACCCAATAGCAATAGATAAACGTAATATGAAAAAGAGTGCCTTTTTTTGGCAAATGTTAAGACTTATAATGGCGTGTGACGGAGCGTCCCGGTGGAGACAACGATTCTGGTATCATTTTATTCAGAATCCACGTCCGCTGATGGCGTCAGCTAACTCCAAGCGGTTTGAGAGTTATAAGCAAAACAATGAGCCAATGTTGTTTTCAGAACCCGACGGCTTGTTTCGGCGCGTGACGGCGTCTTCATGGCTACGACAGCGATTCCGGTATGCTTTTCTTCATAATGGCTACGGCAGCGATTCCGGTATGCTTTTCTTCATAATCTACTTATGAAGCCAATGGCGCTCACAGCGTCAGTTAACTCTTAGCGGGTTTAGTAGCTATGATCGAACAGTGGGCTGCGTTTTTATTTTCAGAAAATGGATAAACGGAGGCGGCTAGGGTTTGACGGGGTGTCTTAGAGGTGGCGGCTCAAGGTTGCCTACTAGGTCTAGGATCTGACCCACTCATGATACCATGTCGAAAAATGAATTCCCCGTAAGGTGTTGTACTTTATTGATCGATACTTATAATATCTTTTTCTGTGTACTGTATATTCTAAGAACTTGTTCTTTTAGCATGGAAACTCATTCCTATAAAGATGTAAGATATAAAACGATATGAACAAGTAGTCAAAGTTCATCCTCTCTTCTCTCTATATATAGCCCGTTTCATTTAGAAAATTCTAGTTAAGATAAAACTACATTACTACTTATGCTTAGGCTTGCATTTGTTTCTACAGGTGAGTGGGTCGAAATTCTATTACCTAAAGAATGAAGCGGTTCTTCTAGAGATGGCTCTTATAAACTGGACCCTATCAGAAGTCATGAAAAGGGGGTTTACTCCTCTTACCACCCCAGAAATTGCTAGATCTTTAGTGGTTGAAAAGTGTGGCTTCCAACCTCGTGGCGATAACACTCAGGCAAGTTGATATCTGCTTTAGTTGTTAATATGTCATTAAAATAAGTCATATCTAGTTTTTATTCTAGTATTATATATTGAGATTATTAACCGAGGCCTAATATGTATGTTCAAATGATGCAGGTTTACTCTATCGAGGGAAGTGATCAATGTCTTATTGGGACCGCAGAGATCCCTGTTGGGGGCATACACATGGACTCTATTCTTGCCGACTCATCGTTACCTATAAAGTATGCTGCATTTTCCCATTGCTTTCGTACAGAAGCCGGTGCAGCTGGAGCTGCTACTAGGTATTGGCCATCAGATACGTGTTATATTTTCCTCTCTATTTCCATATCTACAAGTTTGATTCTATCAGTTTTATCTCTCTATTATATAAGGATCGCTTATCTCTCAAATGTTCAAGACATTTGAGAAAGTTAAATTATTAAAAGAAACTAGGCGTATGGTCAGACATTGCAATTTCATTGGATAAGACTGTTTTGCGTTATTTTAAGTATGATTGGCTCGTTCTTTTTTTTTTTTTTGGATCAGGGGACTATACCGTGTCCACCAGTTTAGCAAGGTGGAGATGTTCATACTATGCCGACCTGAGGAAAGTAATGCCTACCACCAAGAGCTAATCGAAATTGAAGAGGCGCTCTTTTCGCAAAAAATTAGGGAATCATTCTTCAAGTGCGGTGTCCAACTTCCTTGATAATACTTGATTGTTTTTTAATCATTTGCAATTTGAACCTTAGCAAACATTATTGTTGGAATTTTACGACAGGACACTGGACATGGCAACTGGGGACTTAGGTGCACCAGCTTACCGTAAATATGATGTTGAAGCCTGGATGCCAGGTTTAGGACGATATGGCGAGGGCACTTAAATATTTCTCAAAATTGTTATATATCTGTTTTAAGTTGTAATTGAATTATGTATGGGAGAAAACCTCGGAATTCTTTCATATAGACGCTTGATTAACCCAGGGTGGGTTATTCCGTGCATAAACCCGGAGATTCTCATGCATTCCGGAGCTCCTTCTACGTCCAGGACTTCTGCCTTGTATCTTTCCATGAAGTCTTCCGTAGATTCTCCGTCTCTTTGCTTGATGTGATGTATCTCCACCGGATCCTTGATGTGCTTTGTTTGCTGAAGATAGTTCTCCCTAAACGCTGTTCTTAGATCTTCATAGCTATCGATCGACTCTTTTGGTAGCTTGTCAAACCAAACTCTAGCATTCCCGGTGAGGGTTGAGTTGAACATGTGGCACCATGTCGGCATTGCCCAACCTTCTGTTTTTGCGGCCGATTGAAATAGCTTTAAGTGATCCTCCGGATCTCCACTTCCATCGTATGTCTTGACGTGGCTAGGCATCCTAGTCCTCGGGAGACTAAAATGCCGGATCCGAGGTGTGAAAGGGTTTCTTTCCTCACATGTCCAAGGCTGGGAGAGATCGTCTTCATAGGTGCTCGATCTATGTCTTCTTGATTTAGATTTCCAGTGACCCCCTTCACTATCTTCACTCTCTGAATATTGGCTAGTCGTACGGGATGGTGTTCCCTTTTGTTGACGCTTTCTTGCTTCTACTTCAGTTCTTTGTGCTTGGGGACTCCGTTGACGACTATCGGAACGTGCGGATGTAGCTGGCTCCTTTCTTCCCAACCTATTAAACACGCCTCCTTCCTTCCGTGGCCGGGGCCGCGGTGAAGGGGATCTGTACTTCTTAAGCCTTTTGAAAACACTGGCGTGTGGTGATGGGCTTCGGGAATGCCTATCTCCGTGCCTTCTTCTGGGTTCTGTTCGGGCGGTTGGTGTCTTGGATTCAGAGTAGTGCGATTCTTCACGGCTTCTTATCTTAATTCCGGACTCTTCGCCATAGATCAGTCGTGCTTTCACTGCGTTGAGTTTGTCTTTCTGCTCTTTTTCTTTTTGCATCTTTTCGGCGATGAGCGGCAAGAGTTGGTGATAGTTTTTGTCGCACATTTCCCTAAGAACCTCGTCAGACATAGGTTCCTCAAGACCTTGGGGACCATTCCTTCCCCCCGTGTTCCTCACGGCGGACGTGGGATTGTTTGTGATTTGTTGTTCGTGAGTGCTCATGGTGAGCTTTTAGAGAATCGTGGTTGCGTAAGGGTCCCACGGATGGCGCCACTTGTTAGTACAAAATTCGTGTCGGGTTTGGCAAGGTGTTGAAGTCCTTCGTCGGGCCGGGACTCCAAACGACTTGAGTGTTTGATCTTGTACTAGAGCAAGAGAAGTGATATGATTTTCTGCACAATTAAAAGTAAACCGTTAGCCTTACCGTGGGGACGGACCCCACGATTAGACTCCGGCGTGAGAGTAAGTATTCATGTTGTCAGAGTATATGTCAGAGAGAATAAGAATAACTGTGTACCTTTTGGGGTGTATTGTGATCCCTATTTATAGGTGTCTAGTACTAGGGTTTCCTAGTATTTCGGTTGCTTTAGTAGTGGCCAGAGTGGGTCCCTTGTCGGGCAAGGTTCCGCGATAATCGTATGAACGGATGCGGATGTTTTCCGCGGACGGATCGTCCTATAGGTGGATCCGCGGACGGATTGTCTATAACTGGATCCGCGGACGGATTGCTGGGTTCGGGCCGTGGCCCATGCGAGATTGGGTTTTACTATGACCCATTATTGACAGGTTGGGTCCAAAAGCCCGAGTAATAATGTGGCCCAAGCCCAGAGGCCTGGTACACCCAGTATACGTCATCAAGTCCCCCCAGTCTAGTATGATATTGCCTGCGGATCATGTCCTGCGTGCGGTGATCAATGCTAGACTTTCGGCTACTTTATTTCTTCCTGGAGTCATCTATTTTTATGCCGTACCGCTTCTAGGTTGGTGACGCTTCAGTGACGTGGAGCGCTGCTGTCCTTTCACTTGTTGGCTGATGTCAGCCTTTTACCAGTTTCCCATGCGCTTTTCCAACGTTGATTAGGCAAGTGGCATACACGTGGTGCCATCCAAGCATCGGTAGGAGTAAATATACCCAAAGTATAAATACCACCTTCATTTTTACTGTTTTTCTCTTCTCAAAACCTTTCCACCGCCATTGTTGATTTCTTAGAGCTTTTACTTCTTATTCCACATCCGCGCGTTGCCTTCCTCGTTCTTACAGTTTTTCGAAATTCAGGTTAGCATTTATCTTAGTCTCTTCTTCAAAATGGCTAATAAACATTCCATTATGACCCGAGAGATGGTAGAAAGCTTTTGCAATAGTTATTATATTCCTGATGAAGTTCATCCTACCGCTCCGGGGCGGGATGTGACTATCACCCAATTTCCTGAGGGTAAAGTGGGTGTTTACACTAGGTTGTTCGATTATTGTGGCTATAGGATTCCTCTTACCAAGTTTTTTGTAGCCGTTCTTAAACATTTCCGTATACACATTTCTCAACTATCCCCCTTCGGTGCTGCTCGTGTATCTCATTTCGAGGTTTTGACGCGCGTACTTGATCTCGCTCCATCGGTAGCTGTTTTCCGTGCGTTCTACACACGTATATATAGTGATGGATTGTTTTCGTTTGCAAAGCGTTCCTTATCGGCCCCTTCTTGTCTTTCTAAACCCCCGGATTCTATTAAGAATTGGGCGGACCACTTTTTCTGGGTTGATTCTAAGGTATTCCCTATCTCCGTTCCTTTGTATACGGGAGGCGTGTTGGAGAAGGATCCGGCTCCCCATCTTACCGCTCGTCAAGAGCAGACCGTTCAGGTCCTTTCTGCTAATAAAGCTCCTTTCCGGCGGTATCCGGAGTGTTTTTTAGCTCTTGTGGGTTTGAGCCTCTATTATCCATTTAATGAGAACACTTATCCAGCCTTTGAAAGACCCGATAAAACGGGTGGGTGAAGTTTCCTTTCGGTGGGGATTTTTTTTGTGTTATATTATTTTTTATGGGGTTTAATCTTTTGATGTTTATTCTGCAGATATGGGTTTGCTTGACTATATCAGGACTGCTGACCCCCGGAAGGTGCAGGCGGTAGAGGTTCAGAAAGGGGAAGAGCAGGTGAAGCTGCTTGATAGCATAAAACATTGCTTCGTGTCTCTGGACGCTCCTGCTGTGGTACAACAAGAAGGTTGTAGTGGTTCAGGCGCTGGTCCTGACGTTTCTGCTCCGTCTGCGGAAGAAAATGTTGTTGCGGAAGAGAATGTTATTCCTGCTGGCACTTACTTAGATTTAATATATCCGAAAGGCGATATGGCTGAGGCCGAGAAAGGAGATGCCGCTCGGAAGCAACCGGATAAAGTTAAAAGGAAAAAATTGTCAAAGCAGAGTGATACCCTTCCTGCTAAAAGGTTGAGGGTAGATCATCACAGCCTCGCCTCCGGGACTGGTGAAAAGTCACTTGCTAGTTTGAGACGGACTATTTCGGAGGGTTCTCTTGCATTGGGGCCTACTTCTCAGGCGGTCGTCCATGCTAAGGTTACCGTACAGGGGTATGTGTATGCTTGTCCTTTTATTGTCTTTACTTACCTGTATTTTCCTTGATGTCATTTTTTCTTTTCTTTGACAGTTCCCATGTTGCGGATGCCCCTGTGTATACTGCTACTGCCGCTGTGACTTCCAGCAGGGGTAAGATGCATGCCGCGTCTATGTCAGACATGGGCGGGTCTTCCCAACTTGAGACGTCAGAAGGGTCAGCTGACTAGTTCTACGAGACGGCCGCACAAAATTCTGAAGACGCCAAACGTTGGTATATTCCTCGCTGGAATATCACCAATGATTCACTGTTGGATGACGGCTTTTCTTGCCGCACGCTGGTGGATCGCGTTGCCCCCCCCTGATTTTTCTCCGCACTTCGGAATATGGATTATGACCAACTGTTTGAGGAGTTTAATGTGGGGGCGGCGCGACAGATTTGCCTTGGGTCGGAGGTGAGGTCTCGTACCGAACATGAGCTGGAACTCAAAGAGAAGCTTCGGGTTAAATATGACGCTCGGGGTGTGCTTCTTAAGGAAAAGAATGTTGAGATTGCTAGGTTGAAGTCTTTGGTGAAGGAGAGGGAGACGGAGTCCACGGAGGTTTCCCGTCTCCGTGATCAAGTTTCTGTTTTGACTGCGGAGAAATCATCTTTGAGTGCGGAAGTGTCGGTTCTTAAGAGTGCTGTTTCTCAGAAGGAGACTGACATCTCCCTTCTTGATTCCCGCACAACTTACCTTAAGTCTGCCCTTGATGATTCCCAAGCTGCTTGTGATGAAGCCAGGAACTTGATTTCCTCCCTGTCCTCCGAGAGAGATGGACTTGCTTCTGAGGTATGACTTTTATTCCGCTCGTTGTTGGTATGGTTTTTTTTACTTAACTTCTTATCCTTGCAGGTTTCTACTCTTCATTCCGCTTTTCGTGATTTTAAAGAGAAGATGGAAGCTCAGCAGGAAGCACAGGCTCAGGTGTTGTACAATCGTGTGGCCGAACTTAAGGCACACGTGATGGATGTGTCCGGTCGCTTAGAGGGGGAATTTTATCCTGCTTACCTGACTGCTCTAGCTGGACGAAGATGGTTGTTGACGCACAGGATGGAACTTGCTATGGTTAAATGTTTGACGTCCCCTGAGTACCAAGGAATTTTGGGTCATGCTTTAGGCCGGGCCATAGATTATGGTATGTAAGAGGGTTTGGCGGCCGAACATGAGCATGGAGTTGCCGGAACCCCACTTTCCGCGGTCATGGCCTATAATCCGGAGGCTGCTGAGGCCCATTATCTTGACGCGGTAAGGGCTCTTGAGGAAGCGGACTTCCCTCTGGTTCAATTGTTGAAATCCAAGAAAGATTCCGGGATAGATGAAGTCTTGGATTGCTTTCTCCTGGATGGTCCTTTGGCAGACCTCCCTGAAGCTGCTCGTCTTCAACCGTGCCTTGAGCAGCTCTCTGTCCCTATCTATCATGCTGACATTAAGACTGTTGTCGGGGAGACCTCTTTATCTTTTGCTCTACTCAACGTTCACACCCGTGCCGAAGGCGCGAGGAAGCATGCCGCGGCTCTTCGTCAGTTAATGGTGGATATAATTTCTCATCCCTTATCCTCTCAGAACTTGATTGGTGAGGCCAGTACTTCCGCGGCTACTTTCTTTGTTGAGGATTTGGACACAGATGAGGATTTGGGGAGCGTGGTTTGTATGCCCCAGTTCGAAGACCTTCGTTTTGAGATTTTTCCGTGACCGTATGTGGTCTGTTACGGTGGCTTGTGTTTTTAATTTATTTTACATGCCGTGGCCGTATGTGGCCGTTGCGGCTTTTATTGTAAATTGATATTTAACTTTGTAAGTTTAACATCTGATTTGGACGGATTCTTGTAGGTCCGTTCCGCAACACGTTTTCTAGTGCTATGTTTGCTATCTTTTGTTTATTACTGGTGTACGTTCGTAATAGATAGTCTTGTGAATATTTGTGGGTTATTCTCCCGGTGCCGGGCTTGCAATACCTCTTACGCGCCTGAGCTAATTTTGAGGTTGCTCAACCTTTATTATACGGGATAATATTTTTGTGGAGCATGGCTCCTTGCATGCGCGTCTTAACAATTAATATAACTTTGCAAAGTAAAGACACAATTTAAAATTTAAAACTCGTGAGGGTAGCTAATCCCCACTTTTCATTGAAATTCAAAATATTACAAGATGCGAATAAATAAAGATATTGCCCTCCGGAGCATCATATGTGCCGGGCGAATTCTTACACTTCATGTATATAACACTTTTTGAGATTACAAATGTTCCATGTCCTCGGCATTTCATTTCCTTTGCGGTCTTTGAGTTTGTATGCTCCTTTTCCAAGCGACTCTTTAACTTCGTACGGTCCTTCCCACTTGGGTCCAAGTTTGCCTTCGTGCCTGGCATGACTTGCTTCATTGCTGCGGTAGACCATGTCGCCCGGCTTGAAACTTGTGCCGCGGACTCTTGAGTTGTAATATTTTTCCATCTTTTTCTTGCTTTTTGCTTCTTGTATTGCTGCTTGCTCCCTTCTTTCCTCTATGAGGTCCAAGTTCATTCCCAGAGCTTCGTTGTTTTTTGTCAGATCTATCTCCGCAGTCCGGAGTGTTGGCATGCCTATCTCCGCCGGGATGACAGCTTCCGTGCCGTACGTCAGTGAGAATGGTGTTTCCCCATTACTTGACTTGATCATTGTACGGTGGGCCCATAGGACGTGCGGGAGTTCTTCTATCCAATCTTTGCTTCTTTCATCAAGCCTTGCCTTTATTCCTTCTCCTAAACTTCTGTTTGCTCTTTCAACTAGACCATTCGCTTGCGGGTGCTTCACGGAAGCGAAGCATTGGCGGATACACAGTTTCTCACACCAATCTTTGAATGGATTATCACGGAACTGTTTTCCATTGTCTGATATAATTTCCCCAGGTAGGCCGAATCTGCAAACAATGTTATCCCATACGAACTTCTTCACTTGATTGCCAGTGATGGTTGCGACGGCCTTTGCCTCGATCCATTTAGTGAAATAGTCGATAGCGACAATTAAGAATTTGACTTTACCTGGACCTTCCGGGAAAGGTCCGGCTATGTCTATCCCCCATTTATAGAATGGCCATGGAGACGTGATGGGGGTTAAGTTCTGCTGCGGATTCCTTGGGACGGGACGGTGTATTTGACAGTCATTGCATTCCCTTATCAAATTCCGTGCATCCATATGCATTGTTGGCCAGTAATATCCTGTTCGGATAACTTTGGCAACCACAGATCTAGGACCGGAGTGCATGCTACACGACCCTTCGTGTATTTCTCTTAGGACGTAGTTTGCTTGGAGCGGTCCGACGCACCGGAGCCATGGTCCTAAGAAAGACTTCTTGTATAGGGTTCCATTAATCATGGTGTACCTGGCCGCTTTCCGACGTACCGCTCTGGCCTTCTTTTTATCCTCCGGAAGGATTTCTTTTGCCAGGTACTCGCATATGGGTGTCATCCACGTGTTGCCCTCTTCTTCTACTACGTCGAGAATTTCCTTTTCATTTATGGACTTTTCCTTCAATTCTTCCACAAGCACTTGTTTGCTAAGATGCGCGAACCTTGTGGACGCGATCTTGCTTAGGGCATCTACCTTCTTGTTTTCACTTCGTGGTATTTGTTTGATAAAATTCCTTAAAATATTTTGCGATTGTTTATACCTTGTTTAAGTACTGAACCATGCCTGACTCTTTGGCGACGTAAGAGCCGTTAACTTGATTGGCCACAAGTCTTGAGTCAACATGTGCTTGCAAATTCTTTACACCCATTTGTTCTGTGATCCGGAGACCGGCTATTAATGCTTCATATTCGGATTCATTGTTAGTAGCCTCGAATCTAAACCTTATGGCATATGTGAACTCTGCCCCTTCCGGATTTGTTAGTATCAGTCCTACTCTGGAACCGTCTATACAGGACGAGCCGTCCGTGAACAACGTCCACGGCTCTGGTAGTACTTCCGGTTCTGCCATGAGTTCGTCCGGAGACCCTTCTTCCGGTCGTTCCACAATAAAATCTGCCAATATTTGACCTTTAATTACAGTCCTTGGTCTATATTGGATGTCATATCCTTCTAACTCAAACTTCCATTTTAGCATCCTTCCAGATATTTCCGAACTTGACAACAGCTGCTTTATTGGTTGATCTGTTATTACAACAACCGTGTGTGCTTGGAAGTATCTTTTCAACCATTTGCTTGCACTGAGCAAGGCTAACACCAACCTTTTCCAAGGAGTTAAGTTGACTTTCCGGACCTTGTAGGTGTGCGGCTTACAAAAATATACTTGGTAATTCTGATTGCTTTCCCGTCCGTCATCAAGACCGCGCTAATAGGCTTCTTTTGTGGGCCCAAGTATATGATTAATTCCACATGTTCCCTTTGGTGCGGTCAGTGTTGGCGCTGTGCAATAAGTTTTCATCTGCTTGAAGCCTTCTTCGGCTTCGGTGTCCATTGAAATCGCTTTTTTAGTGCACTTTTCAACGTTTTTGAAAAAAAGGTACCGCTTTTTCTGCTGATTTTGACAAGGAATCTGTTTAAGGCTTGCTACTTTTCGTTTTTTTAGTTCTGCACGTCCTAGATGGCATCTCGGACAGATGGCAAGCTAAGGAACTGTGCCTGCTTTATCGGACTACTCTCTCAAACCCGTTTGTGCTGTACTTTGTAACTCATAACATTCCTTCCTGCATTCGAAGGAGCATTTCTTTAATAGGGTTTAATTTCCATAAATTACCACTATACATATGAAATTTCATTTTACAGTTCTTTCTATTCATCATACTTCTACCTTATTCTCTAACAAATCATTAAATCCTATACCACACATAAACCTTCAAATATCCAATTTCCTTCCTACATCCCAACACTATCAATTTATCCCCTTCCAAACTAAACCCCTCCTTCAAAATATAATCCACACACCGAAGTCAATAAAAATCCTCCTAAATAACAACGAACATAATCCAAAAAACAAATATTACCCCATTACTCCTCAACACCTCACCCAAATCCCTTAACCCACATCTTTACTACCCCCTACCCACTAACAATACCTTACAATTTAATCACACAATTTTCATCTATTAAATCACAATCATACAACCCCCCCATCTCCCTTAACTACTATCAATAATTACCATAACCTTCTACTCTCTCGCCAAATTTTCACATTTACCACCAGAACAACAAGTGCACCCATTTCATATATAGAGAGAGATATATACCAACCTAGTGTTCAAAGTTCCCCCATGTGATGTGTGTGTGTGATATACCACCTATAATAAAAGTCAATATATTTAATCACCTAGTGTAGAATGTGTGCCACGCCCCTATAACTCTCTTCAACCTATTTCCTGCTTCCACACCTCATTCAACCATTCTCCCTACACAGCCCATTGAATAATAAATATAGTATATAGAGACAGTGTGTACTGTGTCATAAGTATCTTTCTACTGTGTTAATGTATTTTTACACCTAACTTTGCGTGCAACATAACATCGTATGTTAATGTGTTCACAATTTAGATTGCTACTGTGTTACTGCTAATTACGATCTCTCGTACTCTATTGGTTCAATTGCTCCAGTCTCACTTCACGAATACTAATATCTCAATGTACAAATTTATATACTTTCATAGTGAGAAACAGAAGTTGTGTTTCCCCCTCTGCACACCGTGTAGTCCCTGCCGAGCAATACATGTCACTCACTAATCATGATGTTGTATTTCATGATATGGCTATTCTCGCTCTCATGTCTATATCGCTCGTTTTTACCGCCCTTCGAATACCTTTTCCATAAAACAACCCGCTCCGCTATTTGTGATTCGATTGATGTGTGTAGTGTGTGCTGATTTCCCTCTTTACGCGTGTATTTTCTCTCAAATCACTTCTCTATAGTCCTAGCGCTACTCATTATTGCATTGACGGCTTGTATCGGAAATTGTTAGAGTTTGTAGTTAGTACTCGTTTAATATCATCTCCAGATGGCTCTGTTCGTGATTGTCAGCGGCACCTGATATGTGTGACTCAGTGTAGCTATGCGTTTCATATCCTTCTATCTGGCCGAGTTAGATGTTTTATCAATATCGCATAAGAGAATCGTTGCGAGAGAGTCTGTGTCTCAGATTAGGAATCGCGTGTAGTTGGTTGCGCTGCATTTTGTCTAGTCTCATATAATGTAATCTCCTTTTTCGTCTCTAACGTGATATCAGCAGCGTGATGATTATACACTAGTGAAGTGAGACTTGTTGCCATACGATGTTGTCGTTTGCTGTCTGTCTAGTACAGCTCGGATCTCTAAGATACGCCAACTGATGCGACGAGAGATGGACCGGAAAATAATAGAGAATGGCTTCATATACATACCGTCGCAACGTATAAGGTTGTACATATATTATTCACATTGTAGACTCCCCTATCCTGTTATTACTTGTGTGTCTCTATCCCCACAGTGGTTTTCATGAATGTAGACATTTTCTGATGTCCGCTATATCCTGATATCGCATCATAAATTTGTTCTCCTACTGTTACACAGTAAGTACTCTCCGTACCAATCACCCAATTTATACTGTCGTCTATCAAGATATTGCTAATCATATTGTTTAACTCTTAGTACTTTGTGTTGAGGCGTTAGATCTCTAATATATAATCACTCTCGCTATGAATATATTTAATAGATATTCATAATTCCATACTATTGCTCTTAACACTCTCTGTTGTTTCAAATTGACCCAAAAAATGTATTCTTGCCCTCACAATATTGTGAAAATCATCCCCTTCCCTCCTTCTCCAAATGACTCAGTTGCATCTCACCATAACAGAACTGATCCTATTACGTGCTTAACAGACATGCAGAATCTGCGCAGTCTCTATCTCTCCTTGTGCTACCTTAGCCCGTTTAAAAACGTCTCTGCCATTGTGCCCCGCATCATCTCCAAATTTTTTCGCATGTTCGCAAATCCCACCTCTCCTTCCTACTCTCACATTATGTCACCTCCAAGTTCATGTATAGTGACGATTTATGTGTAGGATTAACATAGTGATTACATATAATACAATAGATGTCCTAACCTCCTTAGAAGTTCAGATCATTCTCTCTCCATACCTATTAGACACTGTCTTGGTGTTTAGCAGGTAGATATGATTCCACACTTCTCCGTCTCGTATCACTGATGTTGCTCTTGATACAGAGTACTGTGACTATATGTGTTGTCTATCTGAGCACGTGTGATTGTAGGATGCTCATGATGTGAAGTTCCTATAAGAGATATGACACTCTCCGCTTGTTCTGGAGTCCTTGCTAAGTGTGATGCAGTTTAGCCTGGGCCATCAGATTTCTTGATGTGATGAGAGCGCAAGAATGAGAGGATACCCTAGGGTGAGTTATTACTGTATAGCAGAAAGAATGTAGACGGCTCACGGGAAATTCACGTAGTATATGCCAGGGTCATACAGAGTCTCAGAGTATGATGGTGCTGCTATCGTAGTTAGAGTTTGCACTCGTCTGTCCGTATATAATTACAAACTTATCTATAAATTGAGTAGAGCTCTCCTAGAAGGGATCATCTGAGGTGTCGATCTCCTGTGATGTAGTATTGAGTGTAGCTGATGGTATAGTTCTGAGATTGATATTAGCTGAGTTGTTCTGCATACTTTCATAGCTATCGCAGTATCTTGAACAAAGTTTTATATGTGTTACTTGTAAGCGTTTACTTGTTTGTGTGTCATGATAGTGAGTGTTCTGTGTCGGTCGATACTCGCGCGCATGGAGTTAGTTAGGCTTTGTCTCGTGGCCGGGCTCGCTCGGCGAGTTGAGTGAACATCGTGTGTCTACGCATTGTGGCTCTTGCGCTCTCTTTTGTGCTTTTCTTTGCAGTCAGAGAGGTGAGATTTTTGCATGTAAAAGGAAACCGTTAGGCCCGATTGAAAGTAGTACTTCTAGGGCTGCCGTACTGAGGCTCACACCTTCCGCTCGAGATTAGATACTTTATTCGCGTGTGGCTGAGAGATACACGTAGTCCAGTCGGATTGAGCTAGTAGACGAGTGTCGGATGCTGCAGTACGTGATTATGGATGTTATGTACGTGTGCCTCACATCATTGTCTTCAGGGGTACTGTGAACTGAGAGACGTCTTCTAGCGTGTCTATAGCGATACCTATATGTCATTTACTTTGTGTTTGTGCTTTCTACGTGTATTCTCGCGCTTGCCGCTTGTCTTACGTTTATGACTCACTAAGGCGTGCTCGGTCTCTTCTTCCTGCCTCGGGTCAAACGGTTGTTGTAGTTGCTGTAGAAGGATATTGACGACTACGGACGGAGTTCTCGTAGCGAATAAGCGATTGATAAGGTAGGTATGCATTGAAGGTGCCGGCATCGCTAGGAAATCAGGACGTTGTGTGTGAGGGGGTTCACCACACATCATTCTGCTGCGCAGGCCCCCCGCCCCACAATGTGCCCGACTTCCCCCCAGGGTAGTTACTAGCGAGCACCGTGTATCTGTGTATCAAGTTGTGGCCCACCAGATCAGCCTCGCAGAGCGCAATAGGTGTGGTCCCAGTAGAGCCAGAGAGACGAAACTTCCGGCCACTACACCTCAGCTACTCACTCGTCATCAATTGTCACCCCAGTCTACGTCGGATCGGTCGTATTGGTCTAGTCTCCCGAGGACTGCAGGATCATGAGTCCTTGCAGTGTCTCTCCCTAGGCCGGCATCGCACATATGCTGTACGACTTTTGTTCGGCTATTCCTACTCTTTATTTGTCTGCGCTCGATCCTTGGCTGAGCGCGCATCCTAAACCCCCCTTTGAATCTGTCCGTCCACACTGACCGCACCTATCTTCTTTTTGCATTGTTGTTTCAAAATAAGTGCGTGCCATCGGTGCACGTCTAGTAGTTGCCGCCGCTCTGCCGGTGATGAGCAGTCTCGTCCGCGATCACCTCCCCTTACCCCTTGTTTGCACTAGTGCAGTATCACGCATCATTGTTTTATTTGTACAGTTTCTTCATAATGCGCCTTGAGCTCTATCGCTGATCTAGTGGACATGTGTCGATCGACTAATCTACCACACTGAGAGAAGACCGTCCGCTGCAACTATCCTCGTCTCGGTACGCGCAGAGCCCGTCAAAGCTTACCACTCAAGACCTGCTCTTAACAAGATATCTTCCACACGATCCCTTCGTCTCTCTCCGACCGCGGCTTCACTTCCTTAGCTCCTGTTCCACCTCATATTCGCACTCTCAAACGCTCACTCTACATAGCATTCACTCTTCTCAATCTCATACTATGTCAGTCTACCACCAAATCCCACACCATGTCCGCGACCCCGATCCTCAAATGCGCCCCGCCCACGCGTGCCATCCCCGCTGACACCTAGGACTCCAACATACGCGCCAACCACCCCACCCCACACCATTACACACCGAGCGCCCTCACATCCCTTACCAGTACCCACCACCATATCACCCGCTTGCCGTGTTGTTTGCCCCGAGACTCCCACCTCAAACCACCGTCCTTTACACCGCCCCCGCCCCCCCCCCTCCTGTCATTGTCACATAGATGTGCCCTTCTTGTCTATACCTGCCCCCCTCCCCCCCGCACCGATCCGCCACCGCTGATCCCCCCATGTGTATTAGACACACAGTCACTGAAGTCATGTCTAATCCCTGTGTACGCCATGCCCTCTCTAAGTATACCCTCCAAAACACTTTGCCGGCCCCCCAGTAGAGACCATAACACACTATACCACCTAATCGCCCACATTAGAAGGAGACCAGACACACCACACTATCGCAGGACCAGATCGAGCCCAGACAGACTCTCACCGCCACCCCATCCTCTGCATCTTGCCTTATAGCGTTCCACTTGCCCCTGTTGCAGTTCACATCCAACACCCTCAAACGCCCCCATACCCGCGACCCGGCAACGGGATCTGGACTCACTCTCAGTCACACAAACAATTTTTTCTCCCGGCCCCCTACAGTGGGGCGTCTCTATACTAGGTTATTCGTTATTGTGGCTATAAGATTCCACGCCTTACCAACGCTCTTTTTGTCACGCCCCCGTTCTGCCCTCAACGCTCGCTTGCCAGCTTATACCCAATATTCTACCTCAATTGCACTACGGACCCTTTGTCGCCACCTGCCCTCGGCCGCCCACGCCTCCTCTTCTCACGCTCGGGCCTTTCCCGAACGCGCAGTACTCTGATCTCGCCCTATCGGTAGCTGTGTTTCGTGCGTTCTACACGGCTATATTGTGAAAGATTGTGTTCGACTTCTCGTCTCGACGAGTTCCCACCATATCGGCTCCCTTTGTCTCCTTCGAAGCCTCCAGATTCTTTAAGAACTGGGCGGACCTCATTTTTTTGGGTTGATTCCAGCGGGATTCCCTATCTCCGCGCCCCATTTGTACTTCTGGGAGTG
This sequence comes from Tanacetum coccineum, assembly GCA_026074375.1. NCBI lineage: Eukaryota > Viridiplantae > Streptophyta > Magnoliopsida > Asterales > Asteraceae > Tanacetum > Tanacetum coccineum. The sequence continues at coordinate 36,732 of BQNB010055382.1, forward strand.
CGACGAATGGTCGAAGGATCCGGCTCCCCATCTTAGCCGCTCGTCAAGGGCAGGCTGTTCAAGGTCCTTTCCTTCTATTAAAGCTCCCTCTTCCGGCGGTATCCGGAAGTGTTTTTAGTTCTTGTGCGGGTTGAAGCCCTCTACTATCCATTTGATGTATACAAACACTTATCCAGCCCTTTGAGCAGACTGATAGGAAGTGTGGGTGAAATTCCTTTTGGTCGCGGCTAACTTTCTTTTTTGTATTTTGTTTTTTATGGGGGTTAATCTTTTGGTATTTATTTTGCACTACATGGGTGTGCTTGACTATATCAGGACTGCTGACCCCCGGAAGGTGCAAGCGGTGGAGGTCCAGACTATGGCGTAGAGCACTTGTGAAGAGCGCACGGAGCATAGGATAATAATACATTGCGCTTCACACGCGGTCATCTGGATGCTACACCGCGCTCGCCCCGGTTACAACAAGCAAGTCGGTAGTGTTCTGGCGCTGATCCTGAAGCCCTCTTCCCTCCCGCTCCCCCCCGTATGCAGGGGGCAGGAAAGGAATCCCTCGTGTTGTTGCGAAAGAGAATTGTTATTCCGGTGGGTATTACTTGGCTATAGTGATCGGAAGGCGATCTGACTGTGGTTGAGAAATGAGATGCCGCTCGGAAGCAGCGGAGAAGGCTAAGAGGGAAAAAGTGTTTAAAGCAGAGTGACACCGTCCTGCCTTACTGCGTTGAGGATAGATCATCTAGCCTTGCTCCGGGGACAGGTGGGCTGGGACACTTGCAAGTCTAAGGACGGATCTATCCCGAGACGAGAAGGCTCCTTTTATTGGGGCCTTCTTCTCCGGCGGACGTCCACACTCAGGTTACCGTGCGGAGGTATGTGCGTGCTTATTGTCTGTACTTACCTGTACTTTCCTTAATGTTAATGTTTATTTTCTTTGCCAGTTCCCATGTTGCGGATGCCCCTGTGTATACTGCTGCTGCCGCTGTGACTTCCAGCAGGGGTAAGATGCATGCCGCGTCTATGTCAGACATGGGCGGGTCTTCCCAACTTGAGACGTCAGAAGGGTCAGCTGACTCGTTCTACGAGACGGCCGCACTAAATTCTGAAGATGCCAAACGTTGGTATATTCCTCGCTGGAATATCACCAACGATTCACTGTTGGATGACGGCTTTTCTTGCCGCACGCTGGTGGATCGCGTCGCCCCCCCCCCCGGTTTTTTCTCCACACTCTGGAATATGGATTATGACCAACTGTTTGAGGAGTTTAATGTGGGGGCGGCGCGACAGATTTGCCTTGGGTCGGAGGTGAGGTCTCGTACCGAACATGAGCTGGAACTCAAAGAGAAGCTTCGGGTTAAATATGACGCTCGGGGTGTGCTTCTTAAGGAAAAGGATGTTGAGATTGCTAGGTTGAAGTCTTTGGTGAAGGAGAAGGAGACGGAGTCCGCGGAGGTTTCCCGTCTCCGTGATCAAGTTTCTGTTTTGACTGCGGAGAAATCATCTTTGAGTGCGGAAGTGTCGGTTCTTAAGAGTGTTGTTTCACAGAAGGAGACTGACATCTCCCTTCTTGATTCCCGCGCAACTTACCTTAAGTCTGCCCTTGATGATTCCCAAGCTGCTTGTGATGAAGCCAGGAACTTGATTTCCTCCCTGTCCTCCGAGAGAGATGGACTTGCTTCTGAGGTATGACTTTTATTCCGCTCGTTGTTGGTATGGGTTTTTTTTAACTTCTTATCCTTGCAGGTTTCTACTCTTCATTCCGCTTTTCGTGATTTTAAAGAGAAGATGGAAGCCCAGCAAGAAGCACAGGCTCAGGTGTTGTACAATCGTGTGGCCGAACTTGAGGCACACGTGATGGATGTGTCCAGTCGCTTGGAAGGGGAATTTTATCCTGCTTACCTGACTGCTCTAGTTGGACGAAAATGGTTGTTGACACACGAGATGGAACTTGTTATAGTTAAATGTTTGAAGTCCCCCGAGTACCAAGGAATTTTGGGTCATGCTTAAGGCCGGGCCGTGGATTATGGTATGCAAGAGGGTTTGGCGGCCGGACATGAGCATGGAGTTGCTGAAACCCCACTTTCCGCGGTCATGACCTATAATCCGAAGGCTGCTAAGGTCCATTATCTTGACGCGGTAAGGGCTCTTGAGGAAGCGGACTTCCCTCTGGTTCAATTGTTGAAATCCAAGAAAGATTCTGGGATAGATGAAGTCTTGGATTGCTTTCTCCTGGATGGTCCTTTGGCAGACCTCCCTGAAGCTGCTCGTCTTCAACCGTGCCTTGAGAAGCTCTCTATCCCTATCGATCATGCTGACATTAAGACTGATGTCGGGGAGACCTCTTTATCTTTTGCTCTACTCAACGTTCACACCCGTGCCGAAGGCGCGAGGAAGCATGCCGCGGCTCTTC
>BQNB010055383.1:6483-39134 GCA_026074375.1 Tanacetum coccineum
TTTTTTAAAAATCGTTTTTATCTTATTATTTTTAAAATTTATACACGTTTTTTTACACATTTTTTACACTTTATTTACACTTTTTTTTACATTTTTTACACGTTTTTATACACCTTTTTATGCACGTTTTTATATATGTTTTTACACACATTTTTATACACACTTTTAATTTAACTTTTTTTACACGTTTTTTACACACGTTTTTATATACGTTTTTACACACGTTTTTAATTTATCTTTTTTTACACTTTTTTACACGTTTTTATATACGTTTTTAACACTTTTTTACACGTTTTACACACCCTTTTATGCACATTTTTATATACGTTTTTATACACACTTTTAATTTAACTTTTTTTACACGTTTTTTTACACACGTTTTATACGTTTTATACACGTTTTTTACACACTTTTAATTTAACTTTTTTTACACTTTTAATTCAACTTTTCTTACACTTTTTTTACACTTTTAATTTAACCTTTTTTATACACTTTTTTTACACGTTTTTATATACGTTTTAACACTTTTTTACACGTTTTTATACATCCTTTTATGCACATTTTTATATACGTTTTTACACACGTTTTTATACACACTTTTAATTTAACTTTTTTTACACTTTTTTTACATGTGTATAAAAACGTGTGTAAAAAAGTGCGTATAAAAATGTGCATTAAAGCATGTATAAAAATGTGTGAATAAAATGTGTGTAAAAATGTGTATAAAAATGTGTGTATAAAAACGTGTATAAAAACCCGTGCATAAAAACGTGTGTATAAAAACGTGTATAAAAATATGTTTATAAAAACGTGTATAAAAACGTGTGTATAAACGTGTATAAAAATATGTGTATAAAAACGTGTATAAAAATGTGTGTAAAAACGTGTAAAAAACGTATATAAATTTTAAAAATAATAAAAGTCATCTAACTTGACACTTTTTGTCATTCTATGTAGCCATGATAAGCGATCGTTAGTCTAAAGGACTAACGTTGCAATGATAAACCTAACGATTGTTAGCTTAACCTGCTCCAGCAGGTCAAGCAGGTCACCGCTACACACAATGTACGAAATCACCAGGTTTAGTGATTTAATAGGAAAAAAAAAGATGGCTACACAGAACGGTAAAAATGGACAAGTTCGATGCATTTTTAAGTCATTAGCCCTTTTTAACTTGACACTTTTTGTCATTCTATGTAGCCATGATAAGAGTACTCGTTAGTCTAAAGGACTAGCGACCTTGTTTTTGGCAACTGATAAACCTAACGATTGTAGTTTACCCTTGCTCCCGCAGTGTCACCAGCTATCCACACAAGGTCCGAAATCCCGGTTTGTGAATTTACATAGGCAAAAGCTTGATACCTAGCCACGGTATAAAATGGACAAGTTCGATGCATTTTTAAGTCATTAGCCCTTGTTTATATTACAAAACTGTGCAATGAAAAATACGGAACAAAAAATATAAAGTTTAATAAGTCAAAAGTATTAAAGTGTCAAAAAATACAAAACAAAAATTGATAAAACACAGTGTTGTAATGTAAACAAACACGTCATCAACATCTTGACATAAAACACTAGATTATTTCCTAGTAGTGACACGTCATCTAGCATCCAGCTGGGAATAAACTGCCCATGTGGACACGTCATCAACATCTTGACATGTCACCCTTCACTTGTGTCATTCTCTCTTGAAAATTGCCAAGTCCTTGTTGACCAATAGGCAACCACACATAATTCTGCACATTTTATTAATTGGTTTTCAAATGTCATAATATCTAAAGCTAAGAGGTGGGGGAGCGGTGGCGCCATTCGTTGGCGCCAAAGAACGGCACGAGCCGAACAAACGATGCACGATTCCGGCTCTCGCGTTGTTCGGTCTCGCGCCGAACTTAACATCCCACGCGGTTCTCTTCTTCTTCTTTTTTAATTGGTTTTCAAATGTCATAATATCTTGAATGGCAGGGACGGAACCATGAGAGTTTTCGTGAGATCACGGGACATTCATGATTTTTTCAATGTAGTGTTAATTTTTGAAAAAACCATCTGTATCTTAAATGTACCCGGTCCATCGCAATGTGTTTATAGTGTTATTTAGTTGGTATACTTAAAAAATTTGTGTACCACGTCATATTTAGTTCTGGTTCCGTCCTAATTCAATGGTAATTTTTTTTAAAGATTTATATAATGTTCATGTCAAATAGTTTTTAATTTCTCATTTGATAAACCTATGATCACTATACTTAAATTTGATAAAACTATATAATTTAATGAGGTATTAAATAAGTTATATGTATTTAGGTGCAATAAAAATGTTCACAAACTTATACCTATTTCATTCCATGTCCTCTTAATCCTCATCTCAGTATTGTAACTCAATTTATAAACCTCTTCAAATTTTATAAACATTTTCATGAATCACTCATAGTGGATGCACTTAGACTAGTAGTAATGCAACCGGATAAAGTGATCAAATCAGACTGTCACATCAGTGTCAACTCATTTTTTTCTCTCTTAGATTAAACAGTAGACACAGACCGAACACCCGTAATGCAACCGAACATGTGACCGAAAAAAACAACCCCATAAAAATAATTTTAAAAAAACACACACACACAAACACTCCAAATAATCCGGTCCACACAGAGAGCAAACAATTCATTTTGAAGAGTGGACCGACCGGACCATTCGGTCCTCGTAGAGGGGGGGTGCGTCTAAAAAGGGTAGACCGACCGAATGTATGAGTGGGGTTACTACCAGCCTTATAATTGCAGTCACCACTGTCACATCAGTTGATTTCACATTTCTCTCTCTACAACATTATGCACAACTAACTAGGGCTGAGCAAAGTGACTCGCCGAAAACCGAACCGACCCGACAAACCGAGTCGAACCGAGCTTATTCGGTTGGGTTTTCGGTTTTGGATATGTATTTCGGTTTGGTCGGTTCAGTTCGGTTCGGCTCAAACCCGACACTTTGTCCGGTTCCGAACTACTAACCGAACCGAGCCGAACCTACCTTATCGGTTCAGGTTCTCTTTTGCAATAAATCCTCTCCAAGCTCAGCTCTTTCGGTTCGGTTTTTTCGGTTCAAGTCGGTTCCGACCCGATGCTCACCCCTAACTAACCATGTGTAATAAGACAACTGCGATCACCACAAAACAGACATCGCTTAAACCCAAATATAGCACACAAAAACTATTTAATAAAAACACACACAAAACAATTCAACTTGCAACATGTACACAATTAAATCTTTAAAAGATTTTACGAACTTTAAGCATTTTCTACAATCATAGTCTTTAAGATCATCTGACTAATTCAACTTGGCATATAATATGTAAAGATTTGATATGTCAAGATAAATATATCAACCAAAAGATTGATGAATATGCATAATAGCAAACAATAGTTGTAAAAGTCGTAAAAACTTATTTTTTCAAAATTTGTAATGCTAAAAATTTACTTTTGAAAATCTTAAGAAGAATGAGGAGAAATAGTCTAAAATGCATTTACATAATTACCGGTTACTTATTTTAAAAACGAAAATAAAAATAAAAAAATAAGTCGCTTTTAATTTTCTATGTCGACACAATAAGAAAATAAAACCCATCAATTTATGAAACGAAGATAACCCCCAATTAGTCCATATCTATTACGTTGATATGTCTAAATGACATTTTTAATTAGGGGTGTGCACGGTTCTGTTTGGGTCGGTTTTGGCTAAAATTAAAAATGGACCAAAATATTCGGTTTTTTATAAAAACAAAAATCGAAAACGTTCGATTTTTGGCGGTTTAGTTTTTTCAGTTTATTATCGGTTTTTCGGTTTTAAACAGTTTATATTTGAGTGTGACCAATTTATACCAACAAACTTTTTTTACGTAGAAAATTGGTTATTCTTCTTTACTTGTTTTTGTCAGTCTAAGCCTATTAATGTTTATCCCAAGTTTTTATAATTACACACACATACAAGTGAACATACACATAGTATGATCATTATCACATATGAGTATATTCGGCGACACATAGCAGTAGCAAGAACAGTTAGCAGAAGCAGTAAGCAGTAGTTGTTTGTTTAAAAAAGATGTTTGGTAACGTAGCTGTAAGCTGTAATTAGAAAGTGTAAAATTACGAAAAAAGAGGATATAACCCAATTAAAGAAATTATAAATTTTATAGTTGAGGGTATAAATGCAATTTTATAACAAACTGCTAAAAACAGTTCTGAAATGTTTCTCTAAGAAGCATTTGAGATTGGAGATGTTAAACAATATTCAAATGCTTATTGAGGTGTTGTCAAACAAGCCTTTTATTTAAATATATTGTAAAGTAAAGACACGTACATGACAAGTACACATATAAACATTAAGATAAAATATATGATAATTTCACCCACAAAATGAATATTAAATTTAAAATTTTGATTTATTATTTATTTATTTATATCATATTAATCATATATATTATTATATAATAAAACTGGTTCGCTTCGATTTGATTTTTACGGTTCGGTTTTTGGGCGGAAACCGAAACCGAGATTTTTCGGTTTTTGAAAAGGTAAAAACTGAACCATCGATTTTTAGTTTCGATCGGTTATTTCAGTTCGAGGTTTTCGATTTTCGGTTGGTTTCGGTTTTTTCTGCTCACCCCACTATTTAATAATTAAATGCTTGCATATTAAGAAAAGAAAAATGATTTGGATGTACACCTTCCGATATTTTACTGCTTCATTGAATCGTTCAAGTTTAGCCAATCCAACACAATTCATTATTAATGGATTGTTCTAGAATCCCAATAACAACCACAATTAGAAAGACATAGAAAAAGAGGGGTGTCAATTAAGGTCGGGTTTGAGTTGACAAGTTAATGGGTCAGAAAATTTTAATCTGAATTTGATATATTTAGATAATCAAATCAGCTATGTCAACTTTTATCTGTTTATGCATAACCTGAACATGACCCATTTAACTCGTATATATACTTAAGTAGGTCGGTTAAATAGGTTACACGAGTTGAATAAGTTAAACGGGTTTCGGGTTGAATTATTTAACATGTTTTATATACAAAAGTTTGGCATATTACACGGGTTAAACATGTAAAACGGGTTTGTGGGTCGACCCGTTTAACCTATATAACCCGTATAATAAAATATAAATAATTTTTAATTTAAGAAGAATATCATAAACGGGTTGGCGGGTCGACCCGCTTAATTTATTCTTAACCCGAACCTGACCTGCTTAATAAACGGGTTAGATGGGTCGACTCAAACCCGACCAGGAATATATTTAGACTTTATCCGTACCTGTTAATTTTCGTGTCGGTTTCTGGTCGAGTTTCGTGTCGGCTCATATTTTTACAACTTTTCTTCTAGCACATTTGTTGGTCATGTATAAAACTTACAAGCTACAACTAGTTAATGAAGTTAAGTTTGCTATGTGCTTATGTCATGGTTATTTGTATTACTAGAAGTTGTTTGTACTCTAAAGACACAATGTATAAGTATATATAATTTTGAGATTTACAAATAAAAATGTCTTACAAGGTATTTAAGTTTGATCATATAAGGCAATAAGAACTATTTGATCTATATTAAGAAAAACAACATAATCTTTATATCAAAGTACAAAATATGCGGCTTGATAATATCTACTGTGACATTAATAAGAGTGCTCGGTGCCATGGCTGTTAAGCCTGACATCATGGCACCAACCGATGCTTTTCAACGACGCACGGTTACCAGGTTGACGTCATGACTGCTGGCGCCATGGTTACCAACCCACGTGGTTGATTTTTTTTTGTTTGTTGTGTGTTTATGTGTGTGTGTTTGTGTTTTGTGTTTGAGAAAGTTTTTTTTTATGCAGGTAGAGGCGCAACGCAGGGAAGAAGACAGAGAAGAAATTAATAATAAAAAATATTTTTTTAATTTATATTTTTATTTTAAACTTTATTGTTATATAAGTTGACATTATTAGTCCCTCATTGTGTTTATTTCTTGTTTACGTATTATGTTTTTTATTTTTATGTAACTTTTTTTTATTAATGTAATATGGTTTAATTTTAATGAAGTTTATTTTAGTTATATAGTGTGTTTTATTTTATGTAAATGAAAAAAAAAATTAGGCCAACGACACCACATTTTATGGTGCTTGGGGATAACGGCACAAAATGTGGTGCCAAATGAATTCTGGTGTCATAGGGGTTTTTGCTGACGTGACAATACTTTTTGTCTACGGCACGAGGGTACCTAGCTTTCTAACAATTAGATCTACAAGTATACCTACTTCATTCATAATATAACAAGTGTACTACACTCATTTCTCTCTCATCATATTTACCAATCAATTTTTAAAATCTACCAATCACATTTGTAAGTTTATTTTTGGGTTTTGCTAACCACCACCCTACCCCGGTGGTGTTTAAGCATTCCTTATATAAAAAACTATCATTAAATTAAGTAATATATTTCATAATTATACATATTTTTTCATTTTAAATATGGAATGTTTGACATTTCATTAATTGTTTATTTTTCAATTAAGATATGTTTAAACGCCACTACAAAAGTGACGGTTAACAAAATCCTTTTATTTTTAAATTCACCAATTAGGCATACTAATAATTTTTGTTTTCATATTAAATCTCAAACATAAAAATAACTTAAATCACTCAAAACAACATCCATCTGATTTCATAAAACCAATAAAATCTTTGGTATAAACATTCTTCCATTAATATAAAAAGCAATCAACGAGAAAGGAAAAAAGTTTAAAAAGGTATATCCTCTCAAGCAAAAAATTAGGAAAAATTAGGTTAGCACCTAAAAATAGAAAGAAAGAAGTAGTAAAAAGTAAAAACATTTATCATGTCTTGTGAGTTATGACCTTTAATCACGACTTCAAGGAGAAACAATTACCATGTCTTAAATCACATATAGTAAAAACTTTTATTCATGTCTTATGTGTGTTTATGGACCTTAATCAACGAAATTCAAGGTGAAAACAATTACCATGTCTTAAATCACATCACCATTCTCAAAATTATTTGCATATCGAAAAGCTTTTATAACAAATCTCTTCAATGGCAAAAGCTTTTTATAAAAGCTTTTTAAGAACAACAACTCACATAACAAATGGGTAAATAAGTATAACTTGACTAAAGTATTAGTATAATACAAAGTGTCAAACGCTTGGTGAATTAGAAGTCATTCCAAAAAGCTTTTGAAAAAAAGCTACATTAAGCATTGGGATAAAGTCTTCAAAGACTTTTCTAAAATAGTGAACAAGCACTTTGGAAAACACTACCATTGCTGTTGCTTAAAGTATTTTTATGATTACAACAATATTATTTAAAAGTGATTGGCTTTATTTATTATTTAAAATAAAGTTCTTTGAGACTATGTTTACTTTGGCTTTTCGAGGGCTTATAAGTTTATGAATTTTTTCAATAAAACTATTTTAATTAAAATATGTTTTATTTGCCAATATAAGTTTCTAAAAACTTTTATATAGAAAGGTGTTTATTAATGTCTTGACAGGCAGATGGCAAAAGTTGCTCAAAAATAGTAAATTTTTGAGAGTTTTTTTTTGACATTTTTTTAAATAGTTTATATGGGCGTTTTTTTGCCACTAACCACCTTATTCTTGTTATGGCGGAAAGAGGAAATATGGAATGGACTCTACAAATGGGCCGGGTAAGTAATGATAAATAAGAGGGAGAATTTTGCATAAAAAAAAAACACCAAACGGCCGTTTTTGCACGTTTATGATGAATTATCACAAAAAAACTTAAAAATATATCTGACTTTAATTTGATACTCCCTCCGTCCCAAATTAATAGTACTTCTTTTCATTTTGGGTTGTCCTAAAATTATTGTCCCTTTCCAAATATAGTTGTGAGCAATGTAGCAAGTTTACTATATTGCCCCTAATGATACTAGAAGTTATAAACTTTATTCAAAGCTTTAATTAATTCTATAAGGATAAAACTGTCATTCTGCAAAAAAGTAAGAGAGAGAATGCAGTAATGATTATGTTTTTTTAAACTGTGTATTTTTTATCGGGGGACAATTAATTTGGGACGGAGAGAGTATATTTTTATACGATTTTAAATTAATAAGGTTTAACTCCAACTAATTCAGTAATCAACTTTATAAAAATGTAATTTAAGCTCCGGCTATAACCCCCACATTTCACTAAATATACCCTGAAATAAGAATAAGAAATAGAAATACATTCACATTATTCTTCTCTCTCTTAATTTGTGTACATCATCATCATCATCATCTTCACGATCTATCTATCTATTCATATAAAAACCCTAATTTTAATAACAACTCATTTCATCATATTACTATCAACTTTTGACGCTACTAATTGACCTTGTGATTATTGTTACAGTGATTACAGAAGCGATCTTCACGGTACTTAATTGACCTAATTTTGATTATGTTAATCTCTATATATTGATTGAATTGAACTAATTTCAGTTAATTTCTGTTAGTTTGTTGTAGATTGAGCCTTCCGAGCTGATACGAAGCTCGGTCGGGCGATATGGATTGGATCAAGGAGATGCCGAAAGTTGCGAATGCTTATTTGCATAAATCTAGGCTCTATCATACCAAATCGGTATACATTCGGAACTTATATTTGTTTATACGCGCCTTTTCGTCGTTTTCTATTAGTTTTATATAATTTGCTAGATTTTTGTATTGTATAGTATGTGATTGTTATAGATGCCGTAGGATGATAGCGGTTGTGTTACGTTTAGCTGTTTTCGATGATGATGATGATGATGATCAAGTTGAGTTTGTTTATGATATGATTAGTTAGAAAAAGGTTTATATAATTTGCGTGAATAATTTGATATATACAAGTTGATTAGTTACACATTCACCTTGTTTTGACTTTGTTTATGTATATACAAGTTGCACTGCGTATGCTAGATTTTTGTATTAGTCGTTTTGTTGATATAATATGTGATTGTTATTATAGATGCCGTAGGATGATAGCGGTTGTGTTACGTGTAGCTGTTTTTGATTATGATGATCAAGTTGACTTTGTTTGTGACATGATTAACCATAAAAACTATATATAATTTGCGTGAATAATCTGTTATACATGTTATGCTGCGTATGCTAGATTTTGTATTAGTAGTTTGCTTCTTGTAATCTGTTTTGTTGATATAAAATGTGATTGTTATAGATGTCGTAGGATGTGAAGCGACCAAGTAATGTGTGATTTTTTAACGTAAATAGTCAACCAGGCTGTGCTTATATGAGAATATGAGATTCTGTAAAGTTTGCTTATATGAGATTCTGTAAAGTTTATAGTGTAAAAAAAAACAGTTGTAGAAAGTATTGTTGATGTAACGTGCATGTATATAGTGTGTTTAGCGTGCATTGTTAATGTTAGTGTGTGGTTAATGCGTTTATGTGGTGTAGGGATGTGAAACGACATAATAATGTAAGATCTTGTACTCAAATAGTCAACCAAGTCGTGTGCGTATGAGATTCAGAGTACTTATTGCGTGAACAATTGTATGGAGTTATGGACTGATGGTGTGCGTTAGTTTTGAGCTGGCTCAGTTTGATTGTTTTATGTGTAGCTTTATTGATGATGTTGACTTTCATGCTATTTGTTGCATTATGTCTTGATCGTTAATGACTTTCTATATATAATATATGTGCATATATGGTGTGGTGAACGTGTTGTTAATGCTATTGCGTGATTGATGCATTTATGTGTCTCGGTGTGTGAGGTGATGTAATTATGTATGATGTTTACTTTAATAGTCGACCAAACTGTCCATGTACAATATTGATGGCCTGATTTTCGGAAGGTTCATTGCTTGTACTATTTCGGACGAAAGAGTTTTTTTAATTATGCAAGATTTCCGGAGTTACTACTTGGAGTAGGATTATTCTTGCTATTATCTGATAGAGTTGGAGCATCCTGTTGGTTTAAAGCTTTATCTATGCCTTAGGGCTAACTTTTACGTATTTAACATAGGGCCGTTTATCTGACAATCTTACCTATTTGATTTAGAGACTGACAAAAAGTAATTTTTTAGTTATGCACGTGAGGGACGCTTCTAATTAAGCTTCTTTTCTCGTGATAATCAAATCTAAGGTTTTGGCACTTACCAAATTGCAATACCACTTCACGTGATTTTCTAGTCATTAAAGTGTTTCCACATTTGTTTCTGCAACAGAACTATTATTTGGTTGGACGCACCAAGAACAGATCAGTTTGGAGGGTATTAAAGATTGAAAAGTCAGACGCTTTTGAGCTAAACATCACTGAAGATTCTACTTTGTACACAGAAAGTGAATGCTCTGAGTTGATTCAGCGCATCAATCTTGGGAACAAGTCCACAGGAGGGTTAAAATTTGTTACCGCGTGTTACGGCATTGTTGGTATGCTTCATTCATATGTTTTTCAAATTATTGAGTATCTTTCAAAGTGATTAACAGTCTCGCTGGCATGATTTCTGATTTTAGGGTTCATAAAATTTTTGGGACCTTATTATATGCTGCTCATTACACAAAGAAGGAAGGTTGGTGTGATTTGTGGTCATGCAGTGTATTCGATTGCAAAGAGCGAGATCTTGCCCCTTTCCGATTCTACTAAAGCATCCAGTGTGGATAATTCTAAAAATGAGAACAGGTCTTTCGTCAATTCTGCATGTAAATGTCAAATGTACTTAGTATTTTTTGGGACATACAAAGATATTAGAAGTCAGAAATTACTTGTTAACCATTGTATCATGATAAGCATTGACTTCAACCTGGGTTGTTTCCCATTTATCATTTATTTATTTATACTTATAACTGATATATCACGCCTTTGACATTCCGTTGATATTGTGGTTGAGGTAATCCTTGCACTATATTTATGGACCTGTGATAATATATCGAGATCGAGCGTTTCTAACTATAGATTACTTGTGCTGTTCTGATAGTTTTACATATATGTCTTGTCTACCTTAAATGTCGACCTTTAGCTACATATTTCATAGGAAGCATTTTTGCCAGTTTATTTCCTGCAATTTACAGGGGAGAAGTCCATTGCCGTTGTGATATTATTTTTGTTGAATGAGACGAGGTATAATCAGGGTTTGACAGGAATCTCACTTTTTATCGTGACTATATATTTAGGTCTATTTTTTTAAGTCGGCAGTGTTCGTATTTTCATTTATATTTTTTGTTTTAAGTTCAGTTGAGCTTGTTGACGTTTACTTAATATATTTTTTGATTGAATAGATACAAGAAGCTCCTCTGCTCGGTGGATCTTACGAAGGATTTCTTCTTCAGCTACTCCTACCATCTCATGCATAGTCTTCAAAAGAACTTGTCTGCTCATGAAGCAGGCAGGCGTGTTAATGAAACGATGTTCGTCTGGAATGAATATTTGACTACTGGAATCCACAACCAGCTGCAGAATAACCTCTGGACGGTAGCAGTGATTTATGGCTTCTTCAAGCAGGTATCTTTGAAACTAAAATTTATAGAACAAGTAATTTAGTGAGTTAAGCCATAACTTCTCATTCCTGTCTCGTAGTAGAATAATCTGAATTCTGTTGATCCTTTTCCGAGTTTCATAAATACTAGCTCATTGTCGGTATTACTTCCACAATAGTATATATCTATAGTTTTGACATTAAGAATATATCATCCACTCAAGTAAGCTCACCACGTCACCATCCCCAACCCCAATCATGATCAGCGGGGAGTCCAAAAACGTACTTTATATAGTTGCCTATGACTAAGAAGCTATACTTGTAAACAAGTAACGTATCTTTTCATTTTTACAAAATCAGGTGAAACTTTTAATATCCGAAAAGGAGTTCAAGTTGACCCTCATTGCTAGACGATCTCGCCATTATGCTGGGACCAGGTTTGATTACTATTATTTTTTTAGTCGCATCTGATTTTGTAATCTTTATGTCATCGTATATATGACCTTTTTGGTGCCATGCTGAAGTAGATAGCAGTCTCACGTGACTCATTTTTTTCTATATATTGTGTAGATATTTGAAAAGAGGGGTGAACGCGGAGGGGCGTGTTGCCAATGATGTTGAAACAGAGCAGATAGTTTTTGAAGATGTTCCAGAAGGATGTCCCGTGCATATAAGTTCCATCGTTCAAAATCGAGGTTCAATACCATTGTTCTGGTCACAGGAAACTTCACGATTGAATATGAAGCCTGACATTGTCTGTAAGTATATTCAACACACACAGTCTAGTTATTGTTTCCGTTCTATAATTTGCTAACCATTATTTATTCGTTTAGTGTCGAAGAATGACCATAATTATGATGCAACCAGGCTCCATTTCCAGAATCTGTACACTAGATATGGAAATCCAATCATTATATTGAATCTAGTTAAGGTAAACAATCTCCTGTTTTACACTTCAATTATATTTTGCTCTGACATTTAGACTCCCTGCCATGGTCTCTTTTACTTATGTCCGTCACCATCTTTTTTACAGACCAGAGAAAAAAAACCCCGGGAATCCCTTCTTCGTTTGGAATTTGCTAATGCTATTGAGTCGATTAATAGAGATTTACCTGCGGAAAGTCGCTTGAAGTTTCTTCACTGGGATCTAAACAAATATTCCAGAAAGTAAATATTATTCTCTTCCATAATTTTTGGCTCTTTCCTTAAGTAATCGCTTTCTACGACAGATTATAAATAAATCAATGTTTTGTTTCTCATCAGATCTACGAATGTGTTGGCACTTTTGGGAAAAGTTGCTACTTATGCGTTGAACCTAACCGGCATCTTCTATTGTCAAGTAGCCCCAAACTCGAAGACTAAAGAGTTATCGGACGAGTTATCAGATCATACTGAGTAAGACGTCTTTCTTTTGTATCAGACTCATGTTTTAATGGCTTGTATTATAACGCTCTGGGCAATGCACCTTAACCTATTGTGACCTTGTAATCCTTTATGCAGGGATGAAAACGGTGGTCATCACTGTTTGCAGAATCATGATACTGAGAACGGTGGTAAAGAAATCTTGTGTAACGAGTTTAGTCATGATAGCAGTGATACAAGTAGCAAATCTAGTGTGAAGCCTCCTAGATATCAGACAGGGGTCCTAAGAACGAACTGTATAGATTGTTTGGATCGAACAAATGTAGCCCAGTTTGCCTATGGTTGGGCTGCGCTTGGCCATCAGCTGCATGCGTTAGGATGTATAGATGTTCCAACTATAGAACTGGATACTCCTCTAGCAGATGATTTGATGGGGGTTTATGAGAGAATGGGTGACACCCTTGCACTACAATATGGCGGATCTGCAGCTCACAATAAGGTACGCGAAATTATGCAGCCTCTTTAGAGGAGCTTATAGAACGTTTCAGCTAAAACTCATATTCATTGAATTTATTATGCAGATATTTAGTCAAAGAAGAGGCCAGTGGAAGGCAGCTTCTCAGTCCCAGGAATTCTTTAGAACTCTGCAACGCTACTACAGTAATGCTTATATGGATGCTCAAAAACAGGACGCCATCAATGTGTAAGCTAAACCAATCTTGCTTTGAACTTCATTTCTATAGTTTTAGTGAAAATGTTACACATGTCCGTAATCGCTGCTCACTTGACATATAATCCACATCCCGTTACTTGGCATAGTATTTACTCCATATTATCTGATTTTCAATTGGGGTCATTGCTTGAGCAGGTTTCTGGGTCATTATCAGCCACAAGTTGGTAGACCAGCATTATGGGAATTGGACTCTGACCAGCATCAAAATGTTGGAAGCCGTGGTTCTAATTTTCTCGAGGAAAACAAAAGGTACATTGCTTTCTATCTTCTAGTTGAGCTACATATTCTTTGCATTAAATGATTCTTCTTGAGAAATAGATAATATTGGTACCTCTCTTCATATGCAGGGGATCATATCAAAGGTCATTGTCAGACGGCAACTTTACCAGCACAGCAATTGATATCGGGCAGAATGAAGAGTCTGAGCATCGGTATCCTGAAGAATCACAAGCTAAAAGCAATGTTCTTTCTGAATCATCACCCGAAATCTCAACTTGTGAAAGTGATTCATCTTATTCCAGGTTTGTTCTCATCACATCTTCACATTATATCTCAAACTTTTGGACATCTGTATATCGCTTTGCGCTTGTTGATGCAACCTATTTAGTCCATTATGTGTATGTGAAAAAAGATATCGGTTCGTTCAAAGTTATAGACTGTTTTGGTATTAATGCTTGAAATCTATGTAGGTATGCGCATTCAATGCCTCGTCGACAGCTTTTTGTAGATACTCATTCTGATGATTATCCCAACAGTGACCGTATATTCTACAATAAACGTTTGGATTCTTTCAACTGCTCAAATTTTCTTGATGTCGACTGGATTTCTTCATCCGGTAATTCATGTGAAGATGAATCATATGAAAGGTAAGCACCCATCTTACCATTATCAGCTCTTAGCTTAATGTAGCTGTTGCCGCCGGTGCAAACTCTAGAAATGTGTGCTTAAACGCTCTACCTTGTTTTTTCCAGGCTCACATGCTCACCTTTTGGTTGTCAGTCGTCTGAGAATGTGGTCAAAGGAATGTGCCCTGTACCATGTGATTCTGAATCATGTCTTCATTCGAGGGTGAGTTTTTTTCCTTCACCAAAATAAAAAATAAAAAATTGGTTTAGTGATCACGTAATCTTATTACTTGTGGGAAATCCTTTCAGGGAGAAGAGCAAGGTGGTGGAAACCAGGCAGCAGGCGAATACCCTGATGCATTTGTGAAATGGGTGATGAACGGAGGAATGTTTCTTCCTTGATGATCAGTTTTGCCGTCGAAAAATAATATTCTTAGCGATAATACCATTCGATTTGTCCCATCCAAAGGATGCGGATCGGCTGTCAGAAATAAATGGTAGGAGAAAAACCATCAAAGCAAATTCATGGAAAAGGTAAAATTCCCCCCCAAAAAAAAAAGAAAAAAAAATTCAAAAAATCGAAAAACAAAGACAGGTATTTCTGCTGTGTCAAAACAGCAAGGAGGTTATATGACCTCCAGCTCGAGCTCGGACGATTGTAGAGAGAAGGTAAAACAAAAAAAACCGAAAAACAAATTGCTATAGTTGTTGTTCAAAAACCTTAGGGAGATGTGAATCTTTGTACATATTTTTTTTTATTATTATACAGTTGGTTGGTTGGTTGGATGTGAAGTTGGCTACCCTTTTACTTTGTGCGTCGAATTGTCACAGTTTTAGTGTTAGATAAGCTGAACATAAAAAAACTGTGACAATTCGACGGTTTGATGCTTAGGAAACATTTAGGTTTCACGGTTTCACCCGTCTTGCTTTGGATACTATGGTTAGGCTAGGGTGCGTACATTAGAGTCGGAAGACTTGTCCTCTCTTTGGATAAGCTGAACATAAAAAAACTCATCCGTTTTTACAAAAACTAGCTATCTCGTCTCTGCTTGAACTTTGGTGGAGTAGACCGGGTTAGGACTTATCCCGAGCTTTGTGTGTGCAACATTATTAAATCCGCAGACGGACTTATTTTGTCCAAGTTTGCGTATTACTGAGCTCATTAGATCCGTCTTAAAAGTGTCCCGTTCGGGCTTAGGATTTTTTTTTGAACAGAGCTTAGGAAAGTTGGGGCGTAGGATTTGAGTGACCAACGTTTGAGCTTTTAAGCGCATTAGAATAGGCGATTTATAAGCACTAGTTAATTACGAGTAGTTTATAGTAGTAATCCCATAATCCACCCTCTAAACTGTCAGAACTCATAAAACAAGGAAACTAGAAATATGATCAACACTTCATTCTGATCGTTCAGATTTACATATTTACAAGCCATAATTACCGATGGTAAGCGGCTAGCACTAATAGATGTAACTTTCCTGATTGGCTCCATGGATAATCTGCGGCTTGTGTCGATCTTATTGAATATGCTACATTATGCTACGCCACATTGATTATATGTCTCACGGGCGCAATACTGTACATTTGTACATATTTGCATACATACATATTGCACATAAGTTATGATACAATGTATACAGCATGAGAACGCGCCTTAGTTGTGTCGTCTGATCAGATCTTCCGCTCAACGATCCATAGAAGTCCACATGATCCTAGCATCAACTCCAGATGATTTCATAAACAACCACCATATCATCAGTTAGATAGTAACTTATAATTCATAACACTACGGAGAGTTCGCTAAGAGAACAAACCAATCGTAGTCTGTTGGAGTTTTAGACTCTTGGCTTCGAGCTGTGTCGGCAGTCATTTTCTTTTGCGTCAATTTCTTGTGATCCTCACGCGGTGACGTTGCTTTACAACATATCCAGAAAAAACAGAGATTATTGTCTTTCGGCGACAAGTGCAGGTTTATTTGAGACTGTTAAAAAATTTGTTAAAATTTAGACACTATTTAATATATGTGTTATATATATTAGTAATGGTTTGTGGTTTTACGTTCTCCTTGAAGAAAGCTTCGTAAGGAGTTATAAAGTATCCCAAACGGAGTTATAAAGATCGAGTCAAGCTAAAGCTCAAGTTGTTTGATAAAATTTTGACTTGTTATTAGCCCTATCTCAAACCTTTATACCAGTTTGTTATTTTAATATGTTATATGTAGCTTTATTCTCGTCGTTTCAAAGATTTTCGAGATAAATCTATCCGAAATTGGTATAAACGAAATCAAATCTATAAATGGGTGATGTATACGTTAGTTTTGATAAATAGATGACCTAAAAGTAAAAAGTTTAATAACTGAGTGTCATTCCGATATATATAATCAGGGACGGATAAAGGGGGTTCTCGAGGTTCACGGAAACACTATGGATTTTTGCTTCATTAGTGTAACCTTTTGTCAAAAATTTTGATTTTTTCAAAATGAACTTTGGACTTTAAGTTTTGTTTACCTGATAAAGGTGACCCGGTAGCACTAGATCCAGCAGGAGAACCCGACCCGGAAAGAGCGTTGGGTCGGATTATAGAAGCTAGTGTTTCGTCCCAAAGGTTACGAAAAAAGCCCATTATTAATTGAGTGCTAATAGTGCTTATTTGGTTAGCTATTTACTACTTATTTCTTAGTAGATCGCTTCGAGCAGAGGTTTGTGTTTTGTGTCACTCTATTTTCTATACACGTGGATGCATACTCATCTAATTTTAAAATATTTATAATATGCATGCATGGTTGGATCGTATTTTGTAAAATATGCATATACATAACGTACACAAATGTATGTTTTAAGGGTGATGAGTATATGTAACTGAGGCCACTTGAGCCGGGACGGCGTTTCTAACATGCGGAGAAAACTGTCTCACTGTCTCACAAATGTCACGCAGTTTAAGGGTGTAGTACGTGTCATGAGTAAAGTACTCGACATGACACCACACTTGTAGTGAGTTGTTGTCGCTCGCTTGATGAGTTTAGAGCAGAACAAAACCAGTTTACCTCTATTATACGCGAAAATAACGGAGAGTCTTTTATCAAGTTAAGACGTCCACACAGTTAAAAACAAACAAACAAAATAAAAGAAAAAACAAAAAACTAAGGTCCTCAAGCGGCTCAAGGACATGAACACAAATAAAAAACAAAATGCAGATTCCTTCTGACAAGACCGAGAAGGCAGTTCCTTGACAAGCCGGCCCAAACTAGTTTATATAAACCCATTTCATAATGGGCCTATTTCGAAAAAGCCCATGATGATCCAAAACACATATAACAAGAAACATAGAATACGATGCTAATTATACAACGATGAAAACTTCACTCGTATCATTCGAATGTACACCTTAAACTATTTACAAGCCACAAGATCGATAGCGAGCAGCTAGTACTTCCACTTATATGTGGCTTGTGAAGTGTCCCGGCCCGTCTTATTGAATATGCTACAACATTTGTCATGGGCTGCAATATTGTACATTTGTACATATCTGCAAACATACATTCTGCACAGAGATGTTTACCATATGAGAACACGCCTTAGTTGCATCGTCGGATTAGATCTTCCACGCACTCAACGATCCATAGATGTCCACATGATCCTAACAATCAGAAATATAATTAGATAGCAACTAGCTAGCTCACTTGTAACATAATGGAAATTTCATAACTGTAAGAGAACAAACCATTCATAGCCTGCAGTCGGACTTTTAGACTCCTGCAGGCTTTGAGCGGCGTCTGCGGTAGTTTTCCTTTGTGTCGATTTCTTGAAATCCTCGCGTGGCGAGGCTGCTTAACGACATATCCAAACACAGTACACATGCATGATTAAACTTTGTGAAATTTTACTCATGTATATGTACTTTTACAAACTTTCAATTACATGTTACAAAAATCAATCTAATTAACCCGTGCATTCGTTGATCTAAAGTACATATCAATTCACTTATCCCAAACCTGCTGCTTAATAATGTCCAACAATATATTGATATTTGTTGATAGAGTAAATTTGGGCGACTTTTTTTTTGTCTGAAAAAAAAATTTGTTCGACTATTTTTCAGTAAAAGACAAAAAAAAGTCGCAGAAAGTACATTTTATAGGTCGTCCAAAAAAGCTACTTACACAAAAAGTACAATCAAACAACACGTGCCAAGATATTAATTTAGGCGACTTGAGTGACTGGTCTATTTAAAGAATAACACATAATATGTTGCACAGTACATATGGGTGTGTTTGGCAAAGAGCTTTTGACAGTATTTTAGAGCAATTAACATTTAGAATTTAACATTATTATTAAAAACTCGTTTGGACGGGAGCAGTTAGCATTTATAAAATTAGAGAAACGCTAGTTTCTCAACCTGTTTGAATAAGCATTTAGGATTACGTCATTTTACATATTAAAATTATAACCACATCTATTCTACCAAACACTTTTATAAATTAAACTGCTATTGCTAATAATCTGTTTACCTGATGAAGGTGAACCAGCAACACTAGATCCGGCAGGAGAAGGCGGGTTAGAACCCGAACCGGAGAGAGCGTTGGGTCGGATAATAGTGATGCTCCGAGAGACCTTGGAACCAGAAACAAGAGAGTTATCCCGACGAAACTTTCCGATGCCGGAATGATCAGAGTTAGCATTCCCGGCAAGTAATGTTTCGTCCCAAAAATTACGAAAAAAACCCATCAAAGATTTTGTAAAATATGGATCGGATAGCTTCTGTTTTACTACGTAAAATATGGAGCACATGCATGTTGTGCCAGTTGTCACTCTATTATCTATACACGTGGATACCGACTCATCTTCCTTTGAAATCAAATGGTGCGTACGTAAGAAAAAAATAGATGTGACAATAAATTATTAATTTATTAAGAAACAAACTTTTTTATTGTGTTTGTGTCTAACAGAATCTTGACACATAGGTTTATGTATATAATTAAGCACACCGGTTAGACATCTCGATTCAAGACTGTTAAAATCGAGATCCTACTAAGCATCGTTTTTGTTTTTGCAATATCGGAATCGTAAGATCAGATCAAGATCAGAAGATCCTACTTAAATGTTTAAAAATCTTATTTGTCAACTAATTCGTACTCAAAGTTGATCATATAACAAATTTATGAACAAAGAGTTCTCAAAGGTTTAATAGGAGTATGGAAATCTAACGCGTAATGCTTTAAAATACTAAAATATTTAATCGATGATTAAGAACATTGGATCTTTTAATCTAGAAATATATATAGTTTACTCTTATAAAACATTTATAATAATTCATGCTTCCTTTATTGTTTTACTTTAACAAAATTCATTCATTTGTAGCTAATAGTTAATTAGTTAGATTATTTAAAGGAAGTATGATCGAATTGGATCTATATCTTACGATCCAGTGGTAAGATCGAGATCTAACTTAAGATCCTATGTTTTTTAAGATCATATGAAGGATCGACTCGCTTTGCTTAACGGAATCGTAAAATCGAAAGAACTTAATGAGTGAAAACTGGTGGCTCGGCCTCCGTGGTGGGGGGTTTTTCTTTTGGCGGAGTGAAAACCGAATGTTCGGCCTCCGTTTCAAAAGTTTTTTCATCCCTTTAGTTTCCCTCGCAGTTAAAGTCTCGGGTTGCATCGTTATGCTTTTATTTTTTGTAATTCATATGTACTTTTAAGTTTCTAGCTCCTTGCTAGACTCTTTTTTTAAATATATTATCAGCCGTTCAAAAAAAAAAATTGAAAATCTTAACAGCTATGTCTAAATCAATTCTCGAGAATTAAACCATGGTTCACTTTCCACATGAAAAAATGTCAATTCTTAAAATAATACAATGTGATTAGTGGTTGACTTTGCGACTTCATTAATATTTTGCATGTTTCTAAAAGGCACGTCATGACGCCGCTAAGGCCTTGTAAAGGCACGAGGTAGGACCTCCACGCTACGCAATAGACCAAGGCGTAGGCTTAAGGCGTGATATGAGATGAAAAGTAGAAAAACGTGATAAGGCGCGATGCATGGAAGCTTTTTTCTATTCAATTTCGATAAAATCGTTTTTTATAGAAATGAAAAAGATTACATGCAATGATAGTTTATTTCTTATGTATAACACTTTTTTAAATTCAATATATTTGAAATATGATATAAATACATAAGTTTATATATTTTTTCATATTTTTTGCCGCTTTACGTCACGCCTTAAAAACGCTATGACTCGTTATTGCTCTTAAGGCGTGAGACTTGACCATACCGCCCTTAAGAGCAATAACGAGCCAATTAAAGGAAGATAACAAATGCCCTTGTAACATTTAGGAATTGAAGTATTAAATAACTTAACTATAATGATATGACTATAGCATATTTTCATTCAATGAAATTGAAGATATAAGAGAGCTTGAAGCCAGTTTAATTAACTGATACATAAAATGATCAACAATATCAAGAATGCTCCTTCGAGCTCGGTCCAAACTCTCAAACCGGGAGTCCAAAGCTAGACGAGAACATGTTAGCGCCACCCCTTTCTCGAAGACCCCTTTCTCGCGTTCCTACTCCTTCCAGATGGCAAACCGCCTGCCTTCAAAGTTCAAACACAACACAAACAACAATGTTAGATTATGACATCAAACTTAAGACATTTGAATGTTATAACGAATACCAAGATTCGTTGTACAACCCTATGCAAAATCTGAAATTCAGGGTTCCTCAAATTTTGCGTTATTTGACATCTCTGAGGACCTTGTTTGTTAGATTTGAGAGCTTTCCGCGCTTTAAACAAAAGATGAATAATGGTCTCGAGCTTCCTGTTGAGAAGACGAATCAAGTGACTATGTCCACTTTGAAACAAATCCTCATCAAACAAATCCTTTGTGCTCATAGACTCCTCCCGTTTTTCCTGTTTAGTAACATAAAGTCGTTTTAGGTTTTTTATATTTGTCTAATCAGAGTAATTCAAGTTGCATTCAATTTGGTCTACTAGAAGAATCCACGATTAACGTGTTGGACCACAATATATAGTTTCGTGTTAACATCAGCGAAGGTCCTACGAGGCTATAAATGCATAATGGCGAAAAGGTACATATATGCAGCCCACTTGCCTTGAAGCGGAAACAAAAGAACTATCTACATAAAGTGGCGAATGAACCAAATTGTCATAGTTTTAGACCACTTTTGCTCGAATCTTCCATCGTCATATAAAGTTAGGAAAACTAACTTAAGGGCCGTTTCACATTAAGGGTTATTGACTAAAGTTTGCCGTCGTATTCCTAAACTTCAGGAACCTTATGTCACCATTAGTGGTGCATCCTAAAAGATCCACTTGCAAGCTGAACTTTCATCCCATGGTGTAAAATAATGATAACAAGATTGATTTTCGATAGGAACTTACAGCGGGTTTGTTTTGACTCATCAACTCTGCCATTTCGCTCAAGAAATCGCTCATTCCCTGCTTCCAGTTTCATTCGTTACTATAAGCTCGATAAAATACATTCTTGAACTTAATTCCAAGATAATTTTTGAACTTACATTTTCGTCATCATCACTGTCGTAAACTCCTACGTCGTACATAAATCTTTTGTTCTCATTTGAAAGTACTATGAAACAAAAGTTACAAAGTCGGTAAGTAAACAATCCAACCATCCAAGCCTCAAAAGATTTGATCTTTCTCAAAACAAGGATCTTTACATAAGCTTATATACCGAAAAGTGTCAAAATAAGCCACAAAAAGTGAGCTTATGAAACATAAGCCAAAACCAAATAAGCAATAAGCCGAAACAAACACCTATATATTGGTTTTGGATCGTATTAGTAAACTAATTAGCCAATCATTACACTGATTCTCTAATAAGTTGACACATTATTAACTTATTCTGCCAAAAAGTATAATCTATCTCAAAAAGCAATCCTAAATATACCAGAATAAGCTTCATTTATAGCCTGAAACTTCTTATTTGCCTCTTCTACATGCTTTGAGCTCCCAAATGCCGAACAACGATCCGGATGCCATCTCTAAAAAACACACATTATCAAACATACCACTTTATAAAAAAAAAAAAGGTTTTAGTGTGAATAACAATGAACCTTTTTTCTAATCTGCACAATTTTTGATGAACGTGTCATATCTGAAAATCTGACACGTGACACACCATCAAAATGTGCGAATTGCAACACTTTATATGAAAGTTCGTTACATTTACACATCTGAAAAAGTTATTTGCTATTCTACGACCAAAACCCATAAAAAAGCTAAGAAATTATACATGCAAGCTTCTTATAGCATTCTTGACCTCTACATCTGTGCACCCCTTCTTTAACCAAGACTTGGATTTAAAAATCACTTCTTTCATCACCATTTGACACCATTTTTCAAACCCAATACTTAAAAAGCACTAAAAAGCTATAAAAAGCACTTCTTGGTAAAAATCTTGAAATAACAGGAAGTTGGTTATAAGGAAGTTGCTATATATATAAATAAGATGGTGGTATACATTTTGACTTGGTAAAATATGGCAACTTAGCTAGCTTATATGATAATATTAAAGATTAAGCCACCATACATAAGACATGTATGAATGAATGAATGATATATGCAACAAGAAGAATCGAGAAAGGTGATAATAAATAGTAGTATATAGATATGTCTAGTTGAACAAGTGTACAACTTAATCATCCTAGTGGCAAAAAGCATTTTTTTTAAATGTGTCCACATATATAAAGTTCCATTTTTCAATTTTTGTTAGGTGCGAACAACGTTATTTTTTAGAAAAAGAAACATTTTTTTTGATTTAGAGTCGGTGTAGATATCGGTTTCAAAAAGCTAAAGTGACAATTTTGTGTGGGTACGGGTTGGTAGGTTGACAGGCGCAGAAACTCTCACCTGATCACGTTTTTTTTATTAATCGGGTAGTATGGACAACGGAAAACTAAATGTTTACATCACAACGTGAAAACTGACTCATTAACTTGTATTTATACATGGGTTGACGAGTTAAATAGGTTACGAGTTTGAACTTGGTTAACGAGTTTCAGACTTGACATATTTAAACACGTTTTTATTTATATAGTTAGCATATTCACTACGAGTTAAACATGACTTAAACACGTTTGTGGGTCGAATCGTTTAACTCGTTTACCCCGTATAATAAAACTAAGTATAATTTTTAGTTTAAGAAAAAAATATATAACGGGTTGACGGATCAACCCGTTTAACTTATTCCCAACGAATCTGACTTGTTTAAATAAAGATTAGATAGATTAACCAAACACGACCCGTAATCTGTTTAAACTTAACTTAAACCTGTTAATTTTCATATCGATTTACTATATAACACAATAGGCGACAAATCCACTGTCGTTTTGACAGTGGACCAATTTGCTACAGTATCGGGCTCCCATTTTGGGCCAGCCCGATTTTAGTTTTTTTTTTAATTATTTTGTTTTTGTTTTTTTTTTAAATTTTTGTATCAACAAGTGGAGATTAACAAACATATTACAAAGTTCCTATTTATTAGATAAAAAAATAACCGCGGAAACCTCTTCGATACCTAAATAACTTTAAAATAATCGATAATATGTCACAAACGTAACAACCATTATATTTAAAAATACCCATATAGCAAAAAAAAACATTTAAAACATAAGGACTCGGGGGGGGTTTGGGGGGGGGGGTGGGGGGGGGGGTGGGGGCTCCCCAACACATAAGCCATATTAAATAAATTATTACTAATTACACATTTTGTCGACTAACTAGACTAAAATTCGCAGAAAATGTCGTTTATTGTCAGTGGACCAATTTGCTTACTGTTCGGGCTACCTGATAGAATTTGTGAGATAGGTGATGTATGTTGTAAAAGTCTGCCGTTATAAAAAAAAGATAAGAGGTTTGTGAATCTCAAAAAAACCCGAGTCAATACGAGTATTAACTTGAAGAATCAAGTCTTAGAATTATAAAAGGTATGCTCAATGAATATATTTGACAACATTACTATATAACACAATAGGCAAACGTACAACCCATTATATAAAAAAAACCTATATAGCAAAAAAAAACAACACTTTATACATGAGGCCAACACATAAGCATATAAAAAAAATTATTACTAATATACACATTTATCGACAAACTTTGTGGACAAATCCACTGTCGTTTTGACAGTGGGCCACAGTGCTACAGTAACGGGCTCCCATTTTGGGCCAGCCCGATTTTAGTTTTTTTTTTTTAATTATTTTGTTTTTGTTTTTTTTAATTTGTATGCATAAAATAGGAGGAAAAAAAATATTACAAAAGTTCCGATTTATTCAGATAAAAAAAATACCCGCGGAAACATCTTCGATACCTAATAACTTTAAAATAATTGATATGGTCACAAACGTACAACCCATTATATTAAAAAAAAACCTATATAGCAAAAAAAAACAACACTTTAAACATGAGGCCCAACACATAAGCATATAAAAAAATTATTACTAATATACACATTTGTCGACAAACTAGCCTAAAATTCGCATAAAATCTGGCCCAAAGTAAAAAAAAATACAAAACGGTCCCTCAACTTTTAACTATTTACGATTTTCTTACACAAAAAATCCCGTAAAAAATTTACAAAACCATCCCAAAAAAAGAAAATATTCGGGAAAAAATTAGCCCCAAAAAAATTTACAAAATTAGCCTCGCATAACGCATCGCCAAAAAAAACCCTCCCGAAACGTAAAAAAAATTATTCGGGAAAAAACTAGCCCCGCCGCAACGCGCGGGTTCTTTTGCTTGTTTAAATCACATTTCATGTAAACTCAAAAAATGTCACCCCTTATCCAAAACCATGATTTCTAGTGGATACAAGTTAACAATGGTGCTACTATTGGTACCCCTCCTGGCCCGCTAAAAAGTACCAAAAAGGTATAAAGATTCTTTTTGTAACCCCTTTTTTACAGTGCAGCGCAGTTTTTTATCAGTTTTTGTTCCGTAATTTTTAACAGTTTCATACTTTTGACCTGTTAAACTTTATATTTTTCGTTCCGTTTTTTCCGTGTCACGGTTTTATAACATATATAAAATTATAAAAAAAAAATCAAAAAACATAAAGGGTACAAATGATTTTTTTAGAGGGTATTAACCTATAATACAATTCTCAAATGTTTGACTATGAGTTTGACTTGGGCTCCCACTTTGGGCGGCCCAAGTAGTTTTTTTTTTTTTAAGTTTAGTCCAACATCTAGCCCAATTGCTACAGTGCTACAATGCCAAAAGTAAAAAAATTACAAAACGGACCCTCAACTTTTAACTATTTACGATTTTCCCATTCATATCAAAAAAATACCCGTAGAAATATTTTCGAATTGCGATTAAAACGAGGCCAATATTGCAACGTTTCTAAAATACGCACGATTTTCTAAAAAAAATTCATTTGATATAAATAAGAAAAAAAAAACAAAACGAACCAATATTGCAATGCTTTTTAAATACGCACGATTTTATAAAAAATGTCAAAAAAAAATATTTTGATCCTTAACCGGACTACTTTTAGCTCATATTATTATCAAAACTAAATATCTTTCGACATTTGCTTAGCCCCCACCGCAACGCGCGGGTCATTTTACAACTCGTTTATATCATGAGCCACTTAACAAATGTACATAAAAGACATTGGCATGTTTTAGGATTGTTGGATTAAAATATATGGACGGTGGATATTATATGATGTGTTTTCTAGATATTTTTGTAAAGTGGGACCCACTGTGTGTAGTCCAGAAACTTCTGTTTTTACTGTGTGTAAAGAAAAAGGAGAAGGTTATACTGTACAAGATGAGAGTGGGCCCTTTGATATGAAAGGTGTTATTCCTAGGTTAGAGTTTGATAAAGACAATCATTTGTTATTTCTTTTTTTCTAATATTTTAATTTGATTGATTGGGTGTAGATATTTTGAGCACAGAGGTAATTCGGGTCGGGTTCAGGTTTACGTTGGCAGGTTGACGGGTCAAAAAACTTCAATTCAAAACTGATTTATTTAAATAATCGGTTCAGCTATGTCAACTCTAACATGTTTACACATAACCCGAATCTGACTCATTTAATATACTTTGGTTGACGGTTAAATATGTTACGCGAGTTGAATAGGTTAAACGGGTTTCAGGTTGACCTATTTAACATGTATATAAAATTTAAATAATTTTAATTTAAGAAAAAAAATCTTAAACGAGTTGCAGATCGACCCGCTTAATTAATTTAAGAAAAAAAATCTTGATATAACATTGGTACTCACTTTTAAAAAACTCATTGGCCTGCTGGAGAGATTTTATGAATAAAAGATTAAAAGTTTGAGTCTTAGCTCACTCCGGTTGGTGCCCCACTGAGACAGAATAATGACTGGAGATCAGAAATTTTCTGCCAATTTATATCTTTTTGTGCATTAAATATATATGTGCAAACATAGTTTGAAAAGGATGTAACATGCAACTTGTTAGTAGTCGTATTTATAATTCTTGGGGAAAAAGGGCTTTCTAGTCGATTGAAAAGTGACATTGGGGTCCTTATGTCATGAAGCCCAACTTGTTTCCAGCCAATAAAAGATTTCTGTAAATAAAAAAATTAAACAAATAGAATCTAATAGAAGTTAGAAGAAGAAGTTTGGTCCCATAAAAAAAAGTGAAAACTTGGACAAAGTTGAACACATCATAAACTGGAGGTGATTTGCACACTTTTAATTTTGATTGGGATACTCATTGTACAAACAGATAAAGCACTGTGTAAACTCTGATACAACTATGTAATACACAAATGAGAGTGTCCCAATCAATTTTTTGAGTGTGCAAATCAATTCCCATCATAAATGAGACATCTACTGGTTCCGTCCCTGAGTAACCCTACTTGGCATTCAAAAAACATGACCCATTTTCTATGATCAACAACAATACTCGATTTTATTGGAGCAAGATATGAGAAGGTGAGATTTAAACGGTCACATCTCTATTTGAAGATAAAAAAATGGTCCATAAAAACAACTGGCAGATGTGTACAATAAAATTTTAAATGAAAAGATATAAAACATATGCATTTTAATTAGGGAAATTGGGGGTGTTGTAGTCATCCATCCAGCTGCAAAATGCATCTCCTTTAGGCTACCCAAAATCAACTCAAATAATGGGATTAGTATCTTACCAATCAGCTTTACTTTCATGTGTAACATGTAAAATGTAACAAAATTGTCATGTACAAATATATGCCAATTCATAAATTCCTTAAATAAACTATGATGGGACATCTTAAATAAACCAGTATGTCAAGTTGTGAAAACTTTTTACTATTAGCTTTATTTGCATTTGACTTGAAAGCTCTTTAGAAAGAATTATTGCAAGAGCTTGAAGAACAGAGTATAGAAAAACTGTAACACTTTTATTAATAAAAATCAAATTGAGTATAACAATAATTAAATTAACAAGATTTAAATGGCAGAAAATTAGATAGCAAACATAAAATGGTAGAAGCAGAAGAAATACTCTATAAACGATAAATACGCGAAAGCAGTAAAGGTCGATCTAGGCACGAGGCTCGTGTTTAACATGATTCTCTAAAAACATATTCGTCGCCGGCCAAAGCAGATGTACTGCTGGATGTGACATTGCCTTAGATTTCACGAAAAGGTCGCGCGTTCTTGCTCGAAAAGGTTGCTGGAATTTGTCCCTTTGGAAGCTGCATTTTTTATTAGATTAAATTATAAATATACACATTGATGCTCAAATACGATGTCATTTATCCAATGGGCTATTTCCTTTGTGACGTGGGCTAATTGCGGTGGCCCAATTTCGTACGGCCTTTGTTAACATCTATACTGGATCCACCAACACACAACACCTGATCTACCTCTCTGTCGATGTTTTTCACCCTCTCTAGAAATGGATCTCAGAAACAAATATCACTCTCTCTCTCTCTCTCTCTCTCTCTCTTTATCTCTCGCCCTCTCTCTAAAACCGAAATCATACGCACTCTTCGATGCCACCGACCTCTTCGTTGCCGCCGTTCATGGTGTGTTGCGTTGGTGGTCGGGTTGGTGACGTTGGTGACCTTAGATGGGTGGTTTGTTTTGTGAGTGTTCTGATTTGTTGAGGATTTGCATGGTGGTTGCATTTTATTTGTGTGACTGCTAACGCCGGTTTGTTGGCTTGGGTTGGAATCTTATATCACTGGATGTGTGTCGAATTGAGTTACAATCTCTAACGGAAAGGTATATTCAAAAGATTTAGTTTTGAGTTGTTAGGGTAAATTATTGATGTTGCATTGTGTGAAGATTTAATTTTGAGTTTGTTTATTAGGGTAAATTATTTATGGTGCATTTTGTGGAGTTCTCGTGTTTGTTAGTTTTATATCGGGTCGAACCTCTCCGGGTCAGAGTTCCCGCCTTTTGTATAGTTTTATTATAATTAATGTGGGTGATGATGAGATTTCTCTGCCTTTATTGTTTCAGTAAGCGTAGTGTGTCGAAACCCGTATCTTGGCGGGGCGGCCACGTGGGGTTTTCGGTACCGCTTCCATACTAGCAAGCCTGAGCCTCCTTATAAAAGGGTATGACTATCTTTTGCGTGTGTAGCCACGGCGAGGCAAATTGTTACATTTGCAGCCGTGGACTGCGTTTACACCATGATTTGTTTATGCTTATAATGCTCGCTGATTGATTCTTTATACAATGTGTTTGGCTTACGCTTTGTTTGCTAATGCTTACGAGGATCGGGTGTTGTGTGTGTTGCTGGATCGGGTACCAAAATATGTGTTTCGTGTGTGTGTTGATGAACCGGGTAGAGTTGATAGGTCGGAGGGGGATGTTAATATGTGTTGTATGTGTGTTGGTTGATAAGTAGTTTAGAGGCAATGATGACTATAATTTGCATTTGTGTTTTTCAAGAGCATGATTTACGGACACCCGTATCTTGGCTCGGCATCCACACTTAGGTTGTGGTTGCAGCCATGGCGCGTGTTCCGTGTTGTTCCCACAATGACAGATCAAAGCCTCACAAATTAAACTGTGTTGCTTTTGTAGCTTCGCATTAATACTGTTTTATAAAAGGCAATGATGAGTTTATGGCGTGGCAACTTACGATGTTGCTTAGATGCCTACCACCGTTCCTTTGTCTTGTTAGCATAACACAAGCGTTATAAGCGTCGGGTCGAGCAGTGCTTGGATTGGAGGTATGGATTTGATATCAGCGTTTCTTTGCAGTATGTGTTTTGTTGTGTTTCGGCGTGATACTGAAACGTGTTTTAGTACATTTGTTTTGTAGTTATTGTTTTGATGGGGTTTAAAAATATCTAATATGACTATCTACCATGTTTTATTACAGATGGTTTGTCTCCCGTAAGAGGCCGTACGCCTGATGGCGGAGTTTAAACTCAGGTTGCAGAACAGCCGGATGGTGCTTTGTTGCATACCTACATAGTCTTTCAAAAATGATGAAAAATGGTCAGCAGGTGGTTAGTAGACTTATTTTAGTTTATTTTAGGAACATCTTACCCTCTGAGGAGGCTTCGGATGTGTCTTTTTTTTTACCCATATTACCTTCTAAATAATTCAGTAACGAATGTTATTTGGACCAACCTTAAATGGGCAGGATCAACGAAAAGGAATTAAATAAGCTCAAGCTTCCATGCGCAGGTATACAAACTAATGACTTTGGCTGTTGATGACATCAAATAACGTCTATTTTATAGCATCATTTATCTGATGTATTTAACCCATTTTATATAATTATTGCAAAGAATTGTTACTTAATCGTTTATATTTAAGAATCGTAGTAATTATGGAGTACTTGGTGAATATTAGCAAAAGGCGTGCAATTTGGAGCTTAAATGAAGATATTTTGAAGATTACTATTCTGAAGACCAATACGCCGTATCCATCAAGGAAGATATGGCGTATCCGTGTCTGCACTCACCAAAGACCACAAAGGAAAGAAGATCAATACGCCGTATTCATAAGATGTCAATACGTCGTATTGAAGATATAGTATGTGAATATTCTGGAAGATATCAAACGTGGTCCCTACTCCAAGAAACTCTAATACGCCGTATCTAATCCCTTGGATACGCCGTATCGAACCGACTTCCAAACCCTATAAATACAAAACTCAAAAACAAGTTTTAAGTGTGCTAAATTATATTCTCGATACCTAAACTATAAAGGTCGATTTTCAGAGGAGAAAAAGAGCAGAAGAGGTCTTTTAACGCATTTTAATCTATAGAAGACAATGTGTAATTTCTTATACTTTTGTAATCGTTCAGTTTTTGGTATTATTCGTTAACTCGGTTAGTTTACCTTGGCTAAAAAATTACTCTTGTATTAATTATGATGTTTGAAGGCTAATACCTTCGGGTATTAGCCATTATTATGAAGATCTGAATGTTTGGTTTTGTTTATATCTCGATTGCTTAATTTATCGTTGCATGCTTGTTTATGTTTATCAATTTATACTTGTTTACGTGCTTTTGTATGTGACCTATTATTCAACTTAGTGATACGGAACAAGTAATCTAGATGCCGAGATAGCTCTCCATATAGTAGTTTATACAGAATCATAGGATCACAAGTATTGTCCTTCTAAAATCGTGCTAAGGATACACTTCTGGCTTAACTAGTTAATGGAAATTGATTTGGTTTATTGAACATGTTAAACTAGTGGTGAATCTATAGTAATTCAACAAATATGTTCTGATTATTCCATTGGATAGTTGGAGAGTTGACTAACTAGTGTATGAATACCATTTAAGCAGTAAGTGGGTAAAGTCTCTATAAGTTAGGGTTTAACAAGATCACCATTGCTTTAATCCCTAAGATAGATTATAATCAAGTAATAATAAGGATGCTTTATGCGGATGCTTTAATTGTGACAGAATTAATGTGTCTATATCTTAGGATGAAGTCCCGCCTAAGTCTAAGAACGATATGCCTCTTCAAGATAAGTAATCATTGCTTTGAATAAACAAACCAACCTCTAATCGGATTAATGATGGCTAATACAGTTTTCTATCATAAAGCTTGACTTCTCTTTTATCTTCTGTTAATTTGCTCACGTGGGTTAAAGAGTCTTGAATTGATTGTAGTCACCAACCAAACCCGTGCCAGTCTCTTAGGCTGAAACCCCCCTTTTACATATTAGAATAAGGATTAGAACTACCATAGGATTAGCATAGGTTTAACTTAGAATAGATAACTAAGATATAAATAAATTGAGAGATTTAACCACGCTTCAAGTGTTTGACACCCTACTTACCACGAATCTACCACCGACCGGGTACATTGCCCGTTAAAGTGTTGTTTTTGGTTAAGTCAGCAAAACATAAATTTAAAACTTGAATTATAAAAATATATACCACACAACGACACATCAACCATGCCATTTGATTGAGGAGTGCGTGGAGCTGAGAAGTTATGTGTAATTCCATTGGAATTACTAAACTCTCCAAATTGAAATGTGATGTGCGCTAGAACACACATCGTTTATACCTCGTTAAACACTATTAATCGGACTAAAAATGCTATAATATGCTTAATTATATTGCAAATATGTTTGTTTGGTATTTTTATGTCCTGCAGGTAAAAATGATTGAAAACGGAGAAAAAACGGGTATTTACGGGTTCGTCGCGATCATGAGTGCCTATTATTCAAAATAAAGACAAAGTCATGAAAAGTCCCTGAGCATGCCATTGAAAAGAGCACGAGATTTCGTGTTCAACGATGCCTTAATCTTTTATTGGGCTTGCCTGACACCATTTATACGGGTCAGACCGACCCATACTTATTATTATGCAACTTCAAGCCCAATAACAATTTGTGTAACTCAGCTGTATCAAAGATGGTCTCACGTGAGTGAGAAATTAAATCAAAACTATCACATGCAAGCGCACTACTTGGATTTGGATAAATGAAATGCCAAAACGTGGCAACCTTATCTCTCAAAATTGTTACACATTTAAGACAGTACGAGGTATAGGGCAATTAGGGAAATTTATGGCCAATTATTGGCAATGAATGGAGGAGTAATTCTTGCGTTGGATCCAAGCTTATAAAGAGTGGCTGTGATTGCATTTATTGAGCTGGCATGATGCTCAATGGATGAATATGCCCCTCATTTTGGGCTTTAAAATCACGCTTCTAGCTTCCAGTTTAAGGGATCTATTTTTTTCGTTTTTTTTAGTTTAAAAATTATGTAGTGTAGTTTTTAATCAAGCTTATTTTTCATGTTTCATTTAGCTTATT
>BQNB010055384.1:3817-39133 GCA_026074375.1 Tanacetum coccineum
TTGATAGGTGGTTTGGGTTAAAATGGGTAGAAAATGAGTAAACGGGTCAAAATCACAATTAGGGCACAATTAGGGTTTTATAGTTTTATTTCTTGTACATTATTGTTAATATGATGAAATGATAATGGAAAGTGATTGAGAATGTTGTAATTTATGTTATTATAACTTATTTAAGTATTGGTTTAGGTTTACAATGGATAAAAATGAAGAAACGAGTCATGGTTTAGAAACTAGCTCGATTTTAGGGTTTAGGGTTTTAATTTAGGGTTTTGAGTGTAAAAATAGATATGAAAGCTTATGAATAGAATAATTAGGGTTTACACAATGTACATTGAGTGTAGTAGCTTGCACAAGAGTGGTGGTGAAGAAATTGGAATGATAATGGAGGTAAAACAGCTATTTTAGAGATCATGCTAAATGAATTGTACATTGTGCTTTTAAGGACTTGTATTTTAACTTGGAGAGATTTTATATTTCAAATGAGATGTTATATTCCTTGTACATATGCTTTAGTAGCTTGTGAATTCACTTTAGATGTTAATCCTTCATGGAATTAGGGTTTAGAGAATCATAATTATTGATACGGGCCTTTTCCACATAAAAGGGGAATCTTTTGTTACAATAGAAGCAGAAGTGATGTGGATTATTCAAGAATCGAAGTTGATTTGCTTTATAAAAAGAAGATCTCAATGAACTTCTACGAATAGCATTTCCCGCTGCAGTTTGAGTAGCAAATGGTGTCCCTCTTCTTGTACCCCAGAATCCACAAGTACCGGCGGAGGCCCAATAAACCACCCGACCCCTTACATCTGTAACAGTCACAATGGTATTGTTAAAGCTTGCTTGAACATGAATAAGTCCTTTCGGTTTAAAGCCCGTTTTGATATAACGTTGTGAATGGTATATTATAGGGATAATGTACTTTGTAAATATGATATTATGATATAATTGAATGAATTTTAAGTTAGCTAATCAAGGTACAAGTTCAACGGGTGTGATGAATTTAATAATTAGTTTGTACACCAATCATTATAATTACCTCCTTTCACACGTCTACTTATTTTCAAGACTACACCTCTTGATGACAACCAATAGAATTTATTCAGATCTTGATAGAACTTGGGTGGATAAAATACTTTGATTTATGAAACCTGTGGGTTATGGGTCTACCATGCTTCTGCTGTGCTACTATGATCGTAAAGAATCATTATTCATTAACCTTTAAAAGTCAACATCGAATAAGAATGCTATCACAAGTCTTTGTTAAAATTTTCATACCTAGTGGTATTGAAATCATTTGACATTGTATAGATTCTTGTGTGTTTCCTTGTATACGTTCAGAATAAACATAAAATTTTAGAATATGTGATCATGAGTGATGTCAAGGAACGAATGTAAGAGAGTTTTGCTAATCACGTGAGATACAGATTTTGAAATGAACAGATGATAAAGGTAATAATGATAATGATTAAGGAATTGTTTATACAAACGGATTGAAAGAAACTTGTTTGTACGTATGTTATATACTTAAGCCTACTTATTTATAATTAGTCACTTACAAAAAGAAGCGTCCAACTCCTTGTAACTGAGAATTTATAAATTCATAGTTCAGGGATTTATAATTTCCTTATTCAAATGAAGAAGCATTCTAATTCATTTCAATAAGATGATCATAAATCGTCTTACCTAAGCATAAAAACATGATATGGTAATGTGTAGAAAATGATATGATCATGAATGGTTAGACAATATTGAGATGTTGATTGTACTGACGCCCATATAATCGAGGATGAAAATTTATGTTGCAAAGGTATGAGGAGAGTATTTAGAGTTTGAACATGATAGAATTGACAAACAATGTCGAGTTTTGATACCACCAGATAACAAGATGTAACGGAATTATCTCTTTATTATTTCATAGATAACTTTACATACGAACTTTACATATGAAAAAGAGTTGATACTTATGTTACATATCTTGAGATTTAGTTGAGAGATAAAGCAATGTTAGAAAATAGATGTTTTTAGCTCCTACAGTTTCTAGTCTGATGGCCTAATTTGTGGCAATTCTGACACCTAACAGTGCACGGTCCTGTGTGATGCAGAGTACACTTCCTACAAAGGGGATGAGGTCCATTATATCCACGGTTTCCATTAGCCTTAAAGATTTCCTGCCTTCCATTTTGCTGCTGATGGTGATAATTGTTGCGGTTGTTATTGTTATGGTTATTTGGGTAGTTATTTTTGTTAATGTGATTGTTGGAGTGGTTATTGTTGTTGCGATCATTGGGGTAGTTGTTGTTGTTGGTGTTCCATCTATCATCGATCTTTCGTTTGTGATCATTGGTTTCTTGCACAGAATTACGCTTTATTATTTGGTCCATTAGTCTGTGAGCTATGTTGGTGGCTTTTTCCAGAGTCTGAGGTTTTGAAGCAGTAACATTTCCTTCAATGCTTTGCGGCAATCCCCCGATGAAAGCTTCCATAAGTTTCTCAGAATTTGGCACCATGTTTGGACATAAAAATGCTAATTCTTGGAATCTTCTAATATAAGTCTTGAGATCACTTCCATTTATAGTTAGACCATAAAATTCATTTTCCATTTTCTTGATCTCAGTTCGACGTCAGAAGCCTTTTTAACTCAGTCCAGGTGATTTGATTAGCTTGCTCTATTCCCATAGGCTGGGCATGTGCATTCCACCAGGACAAGGCATCATCAGTTAAAGTACCAGTA
This sequence comes from Tanacetum coccineum, assembly GCA_026074375.1. Classification (NCBI taxonomy): domain Eukaryota; kingdom Viridiplantae; phylum Streptophyta; class Magnoliopsida; order Asterales; family Asteraceae; genus Tanacetum; species Tanacetum coccineum. The sequence continues at coordinate 6,552 of BQNB010055384.1, forward strand.
GCAAATGTTACTTTATTTTCCTCAGCACATCTGCTTCGTGAGAATACTGATTCAGTTCGTTCAAACCAGCGAATAAGGCCTACTGCTCCTTCCGTACCATTAAAGCAGAAAGGTTGACAGCTGATAAACTCTTTGTAGTTTCCCGTTTTTACTGCAGGAGTTCCAGTAAGATTGTTGGGATTACTAGCACTTGCTATGGCAGCAGTCTGTGCTTCCACGGCTGTAGTAAGATCAGCAATCAGTTGCCGGATGGCATCTAAAGTTATGGCTGGTGTTTCGGATGTTGATGTCCTTTTGGGAGGCATTCTATCAACATAAGAGAACATGTAGTAAGAATGACATCACAAGTTTAGAAAGGTAATATTTTAAAGAAAATGTGATGCTTAAAATGCTTAGAGAAATGCTTATTTTTGGATTTTTAAGCACTTAGAGATAAAGACGGAGATAATGATGCAAATGGTGGAAATGATGATGAAAGAGCGATAAGTTGGAAACAATAAGATACGAAACGGGATTGCCTTTATAAATAACTTGCCTTCTTACTGTACATAGTCAAGATTTGACAAGCGTTTTTATTTATACCACACATCCCATGGCTAGGATAAAGCTATAATTATTCTAAGAGTTTGTTGATTCTGAGCCGGTAGATGACATCCTAAAGATCCTCCTGATCTGTTTGGTGACGAGCTTGGATTTTCTCAATGATTTGTTCAAGATCAGAAATTCTGTAGTAAGCAAAGGCAATCTTACCCTTTTGCCCTAACTGCTTCTTTTGAAGTTTGATAATCTGAGTACGGATTTTCTTGAGTTCGGTCTTTAGTTCGTTACCATTAATACGTCCTTCTTCCATTTTCTCAATGCGGTGAAAAGAGAGTTCTTCTAAGTAATTCAAAATATCTTCAATTTGTTCCTCATGATGCTTCAGATACATCTTAATTGAACATTTTCCTATTTCAAATATCTGAGGAGGGGTAGGTGTATAAACTGAGGAAGATGGTGATACTAAATTATAAATTTGATTCCGAGATGAATTAAATAACGTAGTTGAGGAAGAAGATGGAGAATGGATTTGCTTCTTAGGTGGTAGTAGTTCTTCAGGAACAAAGAAATATCAAGGATCAAATAGTAATGATGGTGGTAATATCGGAGATGGAGTCAAAATAGCTGGTGAAGCAATAGGATCTGGTGATAAAATAGGGAATTCCTTAGCATAAAATGCTTGTACGTCCTTCAAACAAGGATTATTGTAGAAAGATGAGAATACTGGTGGGATCATATTATCTGTAGAGTTTTCCGAAGAGTTAAAAGAACTGCTTCCTGATGAAGCTGGGAAATAATCCGATGAGACCGAAGTATAGTTAAGAATATTCATAGAGGAAAAAGCATCCTCAATATCGGAAGTAGAGCGGTTGGGAGAAGACATCGTTCTGTTAACAACCCAGTTGTAAATAACATAAGTTATTTATGATATAATATAGTATAATAGTTATGTATCTTTACATACTGATCCGGAATGTAGTGGCACGGAGGACTTTGATGGCTAGAAAAAATGTTGGTTATAGTTAGGTTTTGACCTTGTTCTTTACTAACAATGCGCTGATACAATTCTGTAAACCCCATTTTTACATTATAGTAGCGGAAGCTCAATCTAGGGTATTACTTTCATTGGATACAACAATCATAATTTAATCATAGAAAACTAACTTTAAAAGAGACTTGTTGGAAAAATTTAGTTATCATTCATTATAATCAGAGTTTTTACAAAATGCAGGTCCCAAAATCTAAAACATTATGTTTGAATGATAACAGTTCAGCCATCTTCGAGTCCATGCCACTCCGTACCGCAACTTGCTCAATTACCTGAGATAAACATGCTAAAAAGGGTCAACACAAAGGTTGAGTGAAATTCATAGGTTTGAAATGTAATAGTTAAATACAAGTATATGGAAATTTGGACATTGCAGGAATAATTGTTATGAAGAACATTATTGTCATAGTGAATGAGTATTATCACCCTAAACTCATGAATCACATAAAGTACCCAAAGAGATATTGGGAGATATTACCCAAAGAGATATTGGGAGATATTACCCAAAGAGATATTGGGAGATATTACCCAAAGAGATACTGGGAGATATTACCCAAAGAGATACTAAAGAGATATTGGGAGATACTACCCAAATAGATATTTCCATGTACCTAGGCAATAATATATCAGGATAGCATATAGTTTAGCATAACACTTGCATTCATGATTTTATAGTAGGTGTCACGGGTTTATAAGATATGTGAGATTATGAATTCATTAAGTCTTTGAAAAGTAATCACATTGTTATAAGATAAATGAGTATGTAAAAGAGTTTGTAACAAGCATGTATCCCCCTCGCGGGTTTATAAAACATTCAAAAGATTGAAAAGCGAGGCTATGAACTCACCTGATATGTAGATGTAATAAATATTCCAAAATGAAAGCTGACGACCTTATCACAATCTTAACCGGGGAATGTTGATATAGTAAAATGATAGTAAATAGCCACGTCACACAACCTGAGTAGAATATGTCAAGTCTTAGGAAGATTGTACTTTAGAACTTTGGTTTAAGAGTTATGAGTTTGATTGAAGAGTTTGGAATTATTGTATCACTGTTCGGGCCATCATAATTCAGAAGTCATTTAGTAAATGTTTGAGGAGCTAGGGCACTTTAAATCGTAAACCCAACAACTCAGTCAGAACGTAATACCAAGATGAAACTCCTTAATATGAAGCTCCCTAGTATTGTGATATGATATAATCGGTTTTAAGCGTTTTAATCAATATCTGGAAATGTTAAGCACGAGAAGCGTTAATTAAAGTTATGTCTTGTAATGTTTTGGATATGATTTTATACTTTTTCAAAATGTTACATTTTAGACCTTGGGGTTTGAAAAATTGCAAGTAGACCCCTGGGGTTTGCATTTTTACGACTTTGGTCCTTCAACTTTGTAAGATATACCAAGTAAACCTTGGACTTTGAAAAGTGACATAATAGACCCCTATAGTTATAACTTTGAAAAAAATGACATATTCAGCCCCTTTGGTTATAAGTTTCAGAAAGTTACGATATATACCCCTTGCATGGATTATAATTACAAAACATGTCCAAATTGCCATGCAAGCTTATTTTAACATTTCAATAGACATTTATAAGTTATAATAAACTAAAATATGAAGTTTTAACATAACACAAGTTTAATTTAACGATTCGTTAAGCTAGGAAGTAAAACGGGTCAAATTAGGGTTTTAAAACGTAAACGCGCGGGTTTTAAGTTCAAATTCCTTCATTAATCAATAAAGTAGTTATTTTAACATTATTTAAGCATGCTAGGATAGATTATAACAATATTTAACCATTATAAACAATTTTAGCTCATAGTTTAAGTAAAAACATGATATTAGGGTTTCGGTGTGCGGTATTGATCAAAAAGGCTATAACACTTAGGTTTTTGAGTTCAAAGCTTTATTTATGATTTTAGCAAGAACATATGAACATTATGACGTTATGAAGCAGAACATAAGCTTAGAGAACCTGGTTTGAGCTTATAGCTTAGAAACGGGTCAAATCGACTTTTTGGCTTCGTACCCTAAATAACACTCCCGGGTTCATTTCTTGTTTATTTTTGCTTTCCCGTTTATCTAGACTTGAACTACTTAAGATCACTTAGGATCTATAAAGTCAAAGGATTGCTATCAATGAAGGTTAAAAGGAAGAAGTTGGGGATTACGAAAAAAAATATGAAGCTTTAGGTTCCTATTTATATTAGATTGAAGGCAAAAGAGTTAAGGAACACTTAGGATCTGTTCATCGACATGTGGAGGGCCTAGAGGGTGACTAGGAGAGGCTATATGGTGATTTGTTAAGACTAGGAACTAGATTGAAGTGGTTGTTGAGTCCTTGTGGTGCCATGACTTAAAAAGAAAGAACAAGAGCACATGTGAAGCTTTTTAATAAAAAACAAATGAAGATATTTGTTGTAGTAGCTGAGTAAGCAACTTAGGATGCATGTGGGTAAGTTATTTTGCAAAGGAATCCTTTAAAATGGGTCAATATTGCAAAAGAATGAGTTTCGGGTTCATATGAGCTCATAAGGGTTCAAATTCTTGTTTTTGGCTTATATTTCGCATACATTGATCAAGAAGTGATTAAAATATGATCTTAAGGTTTGTAATAATAAGTATTAATAAAAGTTAGCAAGTGGTTTGGGTTAAAACGGGTTAAAAATGAGTAAATAAGGTCGCGGGTTCACATAGGGCTCGTTTAGGGTTTCTTTGCTTCGTGCATATATTCGTTAATGTTGAGTGGGACTGATGGAAACACAAGATCCTATGCTTATATAAAGTATTATCACTGAAGTTATGGTCATTGGTTTTTAAGTTAAAATAATTTGAAATTTGAAAGAAAAAGCCGTAAGCTTGAATTAGGGTTCATATAAGGTTTATAGTGGTTATTCCCCCTAGCATTATGTACTTTCTCGTACATTGTTGAAGAAATGAATGGTTAATGATAGATAAAGGTTTGTAAACTCATTTTATGGGTTTACAATGACTCTTGGTTGCTTACTTGAGAATGAGATGGTCTGAAAATGAGTAAATGGGTCAAAACTATAATTAGGGTACAATTAGGGTTTTCTGGATTCGTTTCTTGGATAATTGAGGTAGAATGATGGAATGATAATGGAAGATTGATTTAGATGTTGTAATTAATGTGTTATTATAACTTTTTTTAAGTATTGAGGTTTAGGTTTACAATGATAAAAAATCAAGAAACGGTCATGTTCAGAATACTAGCTCGGTTTTAGGGTTTAGGATTTTGAATTAGGGTTTTAAGAGTAAAAATGTGTATGAAAGTTTATGAATAGAATAATTAGGGTTTACACATTGTATATTGAGGGTAGTATCTTGTAAACAAGTGATGGTGAAGAAATTAGAATGAAAACGGAGGTAAAACGGCTATTTTAGAGATCATGCTTAATGACTTGTACATTGAGCTTTTAGAGATTTGTACTTTGAGTTGAAGGGATTTTATATTTCAAATGAGATCTTATATTGCTTGTACATATGCTTTAGTAGCTTGTGCATTCACTTTAGGGGTTAACCCTTCCATGAGATTAGGGTTTAAGGCATCTGATAATGGTTTAAAGCCCGTTTAGATATAACGTTGCGAATAGTACATTATAGGAATAATGTACCTTGTAAAAGGGATATGATGATATTGACTTGACATGTTATGATGTTTGCTTGACATATATGAAGATAGGATGGTCATAGATAGGTTGCGTGAGCTCGTCTACTTTAGTTATGACATACTGAGATATATAAGTAATGTAATAAAGCGAAAAATTTCCCCGTACAATTGTGATAATAGTAAAATAGGTTTTGCATTTGATGAAAATTCTTGGGTTGTTATAGTCTCCACCCCTTACAGAAATCTCATCCCGAGATTTAATTGAAAGTTATAGTGGTATTGTTTAGAGATAGGTACTGGGTATGAATTTAGGTTAATCAAGGTTACAAGTTCACATGTGTGATGCATTTATAATTATGTTGTACACCATAATTATAATTACCTCCTTTCACACGTCTACTTATTTTCAAGATCATACCTCTTGGTGACAGTCAATAGAATTTCTCTAGATTCTGGTAGAACTTGGGTGAATAAAATACTTCGATTTACGGAACCTGTGGTTTATGGTCTACTTTTTGTTATGCCAATCCTAATCTTAAAGAATTGTTATTCGTTAACTTTAAAAGCAACAACGAATAAGAATGCTATCACAAGTCATAGGTTAAAATTTTCATACCAGTGGTATGAAATATTTTGACAAGTATAGATTCTTGTGTGTTTTCCTTGTATTATGTACAGAATATACAGAGAAATTAGAATACGGAGATCATGGAATGAGTGATGTCAAGGAATGATTATGAATTTGTAAGAGAGTTGCTAATCATGTGAGATACAGATTTTGAAATGAATAGATGATGAAGGTATAAATTGAAAATGATTAAGGAATTGTTGTATAACGGATTTGAAAGAAACTTGTTTGTACGTATGTTATATACTTAAGCCTACTTATTTATAATAAGTCCACTTACAAAAAAAAAGAAGCGTCCAACTCTTGTACTGAAAGTTATAAATACATAGTTCAGGGATTTATATTTCCTTATTCAAATGAGAATCATTCTAAATCAATTTTCAATAAGATGATCATAAATCGTCTTACCTAAGCATAAAAACATGATATGGTAATGTGTAGAAAATGATATGATCATGAATGGTTAGATAATATTGAGATGTTGATTGTACTGACGCCCATATAATCGAGGATGAAAATTTATGTTGCAAAGGTATGAGGAGATGTATATTAGAGTTTGAGTAGGATAAATCACAAATGATGTTTGAGTTTTGATACACCGGATACCAAGAGTGTAAACCGTAAATTATCTCTTTATTATTTCATAGATAACTTTACATACGAACTTTACATATGAAAAAGAGTTGATACTTATGTTACATGTCTCGAGATTTAGTTGAGAGATAGAGTGATGTTGGAAAATAGATGTTTTTAGCTCCTACAGTTTCTAGTCTGATGGCCTACTTGTGCATTCTGACACCTAACATTGGCACGGTCCTGTGTGACGCAAGAGTACACATCCACAAAGGGGATGAGGACCATTATATCCACGTTTCCATTATCCTTAAGGATTTTACCATCCTTCCATTTTGCTCTGATGTGATAATTTGTTGTTTGATATTTTACGGTTATTTGGGTAGTTATTTTTGTTAATGTGATTGTTGGAGTGGTTATTGTTGTTGCGATCATTGGGGTAGTTGTTGTTGTTGGTGGTGTTCCTTCTATCATCGATCTTTCATTTGTGATCATTGGTTTCTTGCATAGAATTACGCTTTATTATTTGGTCCATTAGTCTGTGAGCTATGTTGGTGGCTTCTTCCAGAGTCTGAGGTTTTGAAGCAGTAACGTTTCCTTCAATGCTTTGCGGCAGTCCCCCGATGAAAGCTTCCATAAGTTTCTCAGAATTTGGCACCATGTTTGGACATAAGAATGCTAATTCTTGGAATCTTCTAATATAAGTCTTGAGATCACTTCCATTTACAGTTAGACCATAAAATTCATCTTCTATTTTCTTGATCTCAGTTCGAGGATAGTACTTGTTCGTCAGAAGCCTTTTTAACTCAGTCCAGGTGATTTGATTAGCTTGCTCTATTCCCATAGGCTGGGCATGTGCATTCCACCAGGACAAGGCATCATCAGTTAAAGTACCAGTAGCAAATGTTACTTTATTTTCCTCAGCACATCTGCTTCGTGAGAATACTGATTCAGTTCGTTCAAACCAGCGAATAAGGCCTACTGCTCCTTCCGTACCATTAAAGCAGAAAGGTTAACAGCGATAAACCTTTGTAGTTTCGCCGTTTGTTACTGCAGGGAGTTCCAGTATGGGGGGGGGGGAGATTGTTGGGATTACTAGCACTTGCTATGGCAGCAGTCTGTGCTTCCACGGCTGTAGTAAGATCAGCAATCAGTTGCCGGATGGCATCTAAAGTTATGGCTGGTGTTTCGGATGTTGACGTCCTTTTGGGAGGCATTCTATCAACATAAGAGAACATGTAGTAAGAATGACATCACAAGTTTAGAAAGGTAATACTTTAAAGAAATGTGATGCTTAAAATGCTTAGAGAAATGCTTATTTTTGGATTTTAAGCACTTAGAAGTTATGGTATGATTCATGAAGACGGAGATAATGATACAAATGATGGAGATGATGATGAAGAAAGAATAGGTTGGAAACAATAGAGGTATAGAACGGGATTTCCTTTATAAATAATTGCATTTGTACTGTACAAAGTCAAGATTAGACATGCGTTTATATTTATATCACACATCCAGTAGTTAGGATAAAGCATAACTATTTAAGAGTTGATGATTTTGAGCTGGATAGATGCATCCGAAAGACTTCCTAATTGTTTGGCGATAAGCTTGCGTTTTCTCTATGAACCGTTCAAGATCAGAAATAATGTAGTGAGCACAGGCAATCTTATCCTTTATGCCCTAACCTTTCTTTAGTCTGATAATTCTGAGTCGGGATTTGCCTTGAGTTTAGTCTTAGTTCGTTCCATTAATACGTCCTCTTCCATTATTCTCAATGCGGTAAAAAAGATTCATCTAAGTAATACAAAATATCTTCTATTTGTTCCTCATGATGCTTTAGATACATCTTAATTGAACATTTTCCTATTTCAAATATCTGAGGTGGGGTAGGAGTATAAACTGAGGAAGATAGTGATACCAAATTACAAGTTTGATTCCGAGATGAATTAGATAACATAGTTGAGGAAGAAGATGAGGAACAGATTCGCTTCTTAGGTGGTAGTAGTTCTTCAGGAACATAGAAATATCGAGGATCAAATAGTAATGATGGTGGTAATATCGAAAAGAAAAAATAAGATGGAGCAAAATAGTGGTGAAGCAATAGGAACTGGAGATATAAATAGTGATTCCTTAGCATAAAATGCTTGTACGTCCTTCAAACAAGGATTATTGTAGAAAGATGAGAATACTGGTGGGATCATATTATCTGTAGAGTTTTCCGAAGAGTTAAAAGAACTGCTTCCCTCTGAAGCTGGGAAATAATCCTGAGGACCGAAGTATAGTTAAGAAAATTCATAGAGGAAAAAGCATCCTCAAGATCGAATTAAGCGATTGGGGTAAAACAACGTTCATGATAACAACCCAATTTGTAAATAACACATAAGTGTTATTTATAGTAATATAATAATAGATAGTATCTTTACATACATTGTTCCGGAATTGTAGTGGCACAGAGAACTTTGATGGCTAAAATGAAATGTGGTTTAGTTAAAGGTTTTGACCTTTGTGCTCTATAAACCATGACACTGATACCAAATTCTATAACACCCCAATTTTACAATATAGTAAGCGGAAGCTAATCTGGGTCATACTTCATGGATACAACAATCATAATCAAGAAACCAACTTTAAAAAGAGACGTTGATGGAAAAATTTAGTTATTCATTCATTATAATCAGAGATTATAAAAAATGCAGGTCCCCAAAATCTAAAAACATCATGTTTGAATGTATAAAAGTTCAACCAACTTGAGTCCATTCCACTCCGTGCCGTATATTGCCATAATAACCTGAGATAAACATCCTAAAAAAAGTCAACACAAGGTTGAGTTTAAATTCATAGTTTGCAAAGTAATAGTTTGAAATACAAAGTTATAATAGGAAATATTGGCATTACTGGGATAATTATCATGGAGATCAGTATTATTATAAAGAACAGTATTATCATGGAAAACAGTTGAATATTATATGGTTGAATGCAAGTCATTATAATGGTAATAATTGTAACGAATATAATTTTTATGGAAAATCAGGGTAACATTATTATTGCAGCTAAGCTCATGACATCAATACATTAACAGGGAAATCACCGTAGTGATATTGGTTAGGGACAGATGTCCCCGTGGAAAAGATAACTTGCCAAGGTTACCTATTAGGACAAATATAGTGCGTTTGGCTACCCCAAGCATGGGTATACCAACGGGAGCCGTCACCCCCAATTAAATCTTATTCACAATATTCGCGTTCACGTCGCATGCAAGTACGAGGAGTAAATGATATCATGAATGGAAATAAAGGCACTAGGAAGCTAACTTAGTGCCATAATATATCTGGATAACATACATTTAGAAAACACTTTGCATTCAAGTTTATATCAGTGTACCACAGGTTTATAAAGTATTGAACAGATAAAACATGGGGTAATGGAATTCATTAAGTACTTTGAAAAGTAATCACATTGTAATAAGATAAACGAGTAATTAAAAGAGTTGTAACAATCATGTATCCCCTCGCGGGTTTATAAAAAACAGTAAATAAGTAATGCGAGGTTCTAATGAACTTCACCTGGTAGGAAGATGTAATAAAATATTCTAAAATGAAAGCTGACGACCATATCACAATCTTAACCAGGGAATGTTGATATAGTAAAATGATAGTAAACAGCCACGTCATGCAACCTGAGTAAATATGTTGAGTCTTAGGAAGATTGTACTCTAGAACTTTAGTTTTAAGAGTTATGAGTTTGATTGAGGAGTTTGGAATTATTGTATCACCGTTCGTGTGCCATCATAATTCAAAGTCCAGTCAATAAATGTTTGAGGAGCTAGGGCACTTTAAATCGTAAACCCAACAACTAAGTGAGCTTTTCTACCTAATAAATAGCAAAGTCGATGGCATTTAACCTACTAAGTAAAGATAATTTATGTCACAACCGGATCAACCTTGTAATTAAAAGCACATAAATTATATACTAGCACCTCAAATATGTGTTTGGGTTCTCTCTTCCTCTTAGGTGTATAATGAATTATAACAATATTGGAAACAGAAAAATTAACACTCACTACCTAGCATAGCATGTAGATTACCATAAGCTTGATAAAGGATCAAACCTCCACCACTTTGGCGTAAGCACCTAGGAAATACTATCAAAGAGGTCTTTACAATGATTGTACCATTAGGTATAGGGTATGGAAAACACGGTAATGGATAGATAATATGGGATATTTTACTAGTGGCAAGTCAATTATTCACAAGATGTAACACCCCCAAATTGGGTCGCAGCGGAATATAGGTCTGGGGGTGGTACTTCATAGATCAATAGCACAAGATATATATAAGAATGACAATTTAAAAGTCGTTTAAAATCGATACATTGGATTTAACAAATTGTTGTTACATTAGTCCGAAACTTCACTTGTTCATTGTTCAAAATACAAAGATTTTAGTCCATAACAAATATTTCCTCAAAATGTAATGCATCCAAATCTTTTAGGCATACGAATTCTAAAATAACGACCACCAATGTATCCCTTGTCTTGTACCTCATTGATCTCCTGAGAAAGCATTGCTTAAAACGTCAACAATCATGTTGGTGAATTCATAGGTTTGTAAAATGTATAATGTAGGACCGTAAGATTTCCCCATGATAATGCAACAAATACAAACACCATAAAATGTAATTACGTTTCCCTAAGCTCATGACACTGAAGCTCGACATGTATGAATTGCAATATAAATTGCCAATATTGCCCGTGATGATGTTCTAACCCGCAACATCCTAAATCCGACATGGTATACGTTCATTTTCTGGCATACAGGCACAGTGAGCATGACTCACCCGAACAGGGATGTCAATCCCAAATAGATCTATTTATAACATTCGCGCTCACAACAAGTAATTGACAGTTCATGATAATGGGCTCAGAGGGTTATCGCTACTTAGGCAAACACGTAATCGTAATGTAAAATGTCCACTTGCGTCCAATTTGTAAAACATGCATATGTTTCTCACCCCAAAACTTATAAATCATTATAAATGTAAAACGTGGGGATATGAACTCACCTTGAGTGAGTAAATCGATAATGTAAATCACAAATTGAAAATGCGTTATGCAAATGTCCGAATGCAACCTAATTATTTATAGGTCGTGTGAGTACTAAGTACTTTGAATAACTAATACCGTATATAATTCCATATAGCTACATCACCATCTAATTGTCTTTGTTTAATTTATAAAAGTCAAAATGCTATTTAAATCGTTTTTGTTAAATGAGTGTCTAAGTGTTTGTATAAAAAAATAAAAAAATAAATAATATAAAGATCATCGATTAGGCTTATAAAATCATCCTTCAGGTAAATGATATCTAAATCATCAATTAGGTTCGAAAAATAATCTTTCAGGTAAATAATATCAAAATCATCGATTATGTTTGTAAAATCATCTTTTAGGTATATAACATCAAAATCATCGATTAGGTTTGTGAAATCATCCTTCAGGTAAATGATATCAAAATCATCAATTAGATTTAAAAAATCATCTTTCAGATAAAGGATATCAAAATCATCGATTAGGTTTGTAAATTCATCTTTCAGGTATATAACATCAATATCATCGATTAGGTTCGTAAAAGTCATATCTTATTCGTTTTAACCTTGATTTTAGTGATTCTTTCGAGCACGTCTTCGTAATTAAAAGTTCTATCTAGATATGATATTTTTCAAAAAGTATCCGGTATGAATAGTAACTGAAATTTATAAAATTACTTTTATAAGATCACTTTTTGTATATATAATTATATAAACTTGCAAATAGCATAACTTCTTAGTTATAGCTTGGTTTTTTGAGTTCTTTATATGCCAACGATCCTTGTAACATGTATTTTATAAAAATATAAGGTAAATATGTTATTTTTTAAATTAAAACAGAAACTTTTGATGTTTTTTGTTAAAATGTGTTTAAAAGTTGTTTTTATAACTTTTTAGCTTCACTACTTTGTTACAAGTCCATTTCAACCCTTAATATCACATGTCTTTCACACCTAGGGTCCTCAGTCCATGATTAGTTCAAAGATTATCCAAGAATCACAAGATCTATAAGTTTACATACTTATTTGTCCATAACTTTATATAAGTATACTTTTTATGTAACTTGTTTATATATAATTTTTATATATAAACCACACATGTACAATACTTATACATCTATTATAACATGATATTAACATTCATATATCATATGTAAAAGTTTACCAAACTATAAACAAGTGTAAAAATCCATTTTTACAAGTAAATAAGTCCTTAGATGGTGATTACTACATAAACATCATATATGCATAAAATTACAAAAGTAAAGAGATTAAGGTTTTTAGGTAACATTAATATGATGTAGGATGATAAACAATATGATCTAAACTCTTGTTTAGCAAACAAACCCTAGCTTTCAACACCTTGAAAACCTTAATTTCACCAAAACCCTAATCTTGAACTTTCTTGCTTTAACACTTGTAAACCTTAAATCAAACCTTCTAAACACCTTAGGTTATTTTAGATATGATGTAGGAACACTTGGAAATATGGTAAATAAAATTTATATGGATGGTTTATGTTGTTGGTTTGGAGTCGTGGGCTATTGGAGAGACAAATGAGAGAGTTTGTTTTGTTTTCACTTTGGAAATGAGAGTGTATGTGTTCTATCTTCTAGTTTAGGCATTATATACCCTATAAACCCTAAGACGTTGTTAATTCAAGGTACAACAAGAGTAATTCAAATAGTATGATTTTTCTGGTCAAGAGTACATTGAAAGTCTTGCAAAGAAATATCTAAATGGTTCCTTAATGTTAGAAGTCATCCCATGATTTCCTAGTTAAATGTGAAAGAACTTAGATATTATCTATGGTTCTCATCAACCCCTATCCGGCCCTAAAAGCTTATTATGGTGATGATATTTAGTAAAACTTTTGGGGTTGGGTAAAATTGTGTTGGGTATTTGTGGTATGAACAATATGAAAAGTTTAGTCTTGTTCCGGGGAATGCCTAAACGTATATTTAATCGCGAAACGTAAACACTATTACCCAACCAATAAAAATAAAATGAACACAGATAATCATATACTTAAAATTAATTAACTTAACACTTTCAGATGTAAACATTAAATTGTTTGAATTTACCGTTTATATCATTTGAATGATAATATTTTTAGCTAATGCGATTTAACTTAATCCATTACGATATAAAAAGCAAACCGCGTACAAAATACTAAAAATAAATATGAATATATGGACGTCTTAAATGACCCTAAAAGCACGGGGTTATATAGTCTACCCGTCGTTAAATGATCCTTGACCAAAGGTGTTTTGCAAGATATTTTCTTGGTTCTATCCTCTATATATCCGGCCATATAAGTATATAAGTGATGAGATTTTGTAAATTTTGTGTATTGGATATATCCGACCCTAAAACACGGGGTGTTATAGTATTCCCCTATTAAATAAGCCTTGTCCTCAAGGCTTAAGACGCGGCACTTGACGACGGTGCGGTCTTTGTGAAGAGGTGTGGATATTTCTTCCGGAATTGGTCTTTGCGTTCCTATGTGAACTCAGGACCTCTCCTAGAGTTCTATCAAACCTTGATTATTGGAATGCGGCTTCGCTTTAACCGTTTAACTTCATGATCCATGATTTCTACCGGCTCCTCAACAAAATGAAGCTTGTCATTAAAGTAAAGTCCATCCAACAGAACAGCTAATGGTTCGTCGGCATAACACTTCTTCAAGTTGGATACATAAAACGTATTGTGAACCCTGCTCAGCTCTTGCGGAAGCTCAAGCTTGTAAGTAATGGATCTGGGGTTTAACTTCCCCCGTTTTCCAAAACATACGACCTCTTTCCATGGCGAAACCTTAAGGATAACCTTATCTCCAACTTGAAATTATGTCGGCTTACACTTTAAATTGGCGTAACTCTTTTGTCTGTCATGGGCGGCTTACATTATTTGCTTGATTTGGATGATCTTCTCGGTCGTTTCTTAAACTATTTCTGGACTAGTGAGTTGAACTTCTCCAACCTCGGCCCAACAAATAGGTGAACGACACTTTAGACCGTAAAGTGCTTCAAATAGTGCAGCCTTAATGCTAGCGTGATAGCTATTATTATATGAAAAATCGACTAACGACAAATGGTTAACCCAACCCTTTCCAAAGTTGATCAAGCAAGCACGCAGCATATCCTCGAGAGTTTGAATAGTCCTCTCGCTTTGCTGGTCATTTTGTGGATGATATGCAGTACTCATATCCAAGTTAGTACCCAAAGCCTTCTGAAGTGACCTCCAGAAGTTTGATGCGAACCTCGGGTCGCGATCACAAATGATTGAGACATGTATCCCATGCCTCGTGACCACCTCTTTCAGGTACATCCTTGCTAACTTTTTCATAAGATCAGTCTCTCTCATCGGTACGAAGATTTCAGACTTAGTGAGTCGGTCAACAATCACCTAAATGGTGTCGTAGCCTTGTGACGACTTAGCAAGCTTCGTGACAAAATCCATAGTGATGTTTTCCCACTTCCATTGAGGTATCTCAGGTTGCACCAACAAACCTGATGGCCTTTGGTGTTCAGCCTTGACCTTAGCACATGCCAGATATTTGCTAACATAGGTGGCGATGTTGGCCTTCATATTGGGCTACCAATATAGCTTCTTCATGTCCTGATACATCGTCTCAAAACCTGGATGGATAGAGTATTTAGACTTGTGGGACTCATGCATAATCACAGTCCTCAGATCACCATAACATGGTAACCAACTATTGCTGTCGAAGCATAGAGTTCCATCCGCGTAGGGTTCCAACTTTTCCATTCTAAGTTTCTCTGGATCCCTTGAATTTTTAATCAACATACCTCCAACATCTTCGTTCTTGAGGTTCTCTGGTTTCCTTGCTTCAGTCTGAGCATTCAGGACTTGTTTAGGAATATCCAAGCCAATAGTCATCACTAAGGCTCGAACTCTTAATGGCTTACTCTACTCCTTCCTGCTCAAAGCATCAGCAACAACATTCGCTTTCCCCGGTTGGTAACGGATCTCACAGTCGTAATCATTGAGCAGTTCTATCTAACAATACTGCCTCTTATTCAGCTCCTTTTGATTAAGAATGTGTTGTAGACTCTTGTGATCCGTGAACACCGTACTCTTGGTTCTGTACAAATAGTGTCTCTAAAGTTTTAGAGATAACACTACCGATCCAAGTTCCAAATCATGAGTTGTATAGTTTTTCTCATGAATTTTTAATGGGCGTGATGCATAAGAAATTACTTTCTCTCTTTGCATTAATATAGCACCCAATCCCTTATGGGACGCATCACAATAGACTACAAAATCTTCGCTTCCCTTAGGTAAAGCCAGAATTAGCGGACTGCATAACTTCTGCTTTAATAACTAGAAGGCGGCTTCTTGCTTGTCTCCCTAATTGAACTTAACTACTTTATAAGTAAGCTTGGTCATCGACTTGGCAGTCTTTAAAAATCCTCTGATAAATCTTCGGTAATACCCAGCGAGACCTGAGAATTGGCGAACCTTCGTTGGCGTTTTAGGAGATTCCTAGTCCTTTATGGATTCAATTTTGGCGGGATCCACATGAATGCCTTAACTATCAATCACGTGGCCGAGAAATTGTACCTTAGGAATCTAAAATTCACATTTAAAGAACTTAGCATACAACTTATCTTTCTTAAGCAATTCCAAAACTTCCTTAAGATGTTCTTCATGCTCCTTCTTGTTTTTGGAGTAGATAAGGATATCGTCAATATAGACAATCATAAATTTATCCAAAAATGGCTTGCATACGTGGTTTATGAGATCCATAAATACAGCTGGTGCGTTCATCAAGTGGAACTTGTAATGACCATACCGAGTTTGGAATGCCATTTTTGGAATATCCTCTTCCCGTACCTGAAGCTGGTGATAACCTGGTCGCAGGTCTATCTTAGAATAAACATTGGATCCTTGTAGTTAATCAAACAAATCGTCGATCCTTGGGAGTGGATAACGATTCTTCATTGTCAGCTTGTTTAGTTCCCGATAGTCAATGCACATTCGAAACGATCCATCCTTCTTTTTGACAAACAAGACCAGAGATCCCCAAGGTGAGGAACTGGGTCTTATAAAGTCCTTATCGAATAGTTCTTTATGTTGCTCTGACAACTCTTTCATTTCCGAAGGCGCCAATCGATAAGGTGCCCGTGCTACAGGTGCAGCACCAGGTATCAGATCGATTTGAAATTCCACTTGTCGAGTCAGAGGGAGACCCGACAAGTCCTCAGGGAATACATCAGGAAAATCTTGAACTATCGGTATGTCCTCAAGTCTCTTCTTCTCTTACTTGTCTTCCGTCTCCTTTGTAGTAACGTTTACCAAAAAGACTAGACATCCTTTCAGCATGTATTCTTGTGCTTTGGTGTACGAGATAATGTGCAAACGAGCCTCGTTTCCTAGGTTGTTTCCATCACCGTGAACGATTAGAGTTTCATTTCCCCAAGGGATACGAACGATCTTCTCGGTACACACAATGATTGCTTGGTACTTCACCAACCAATCCATACCAATTATACCATCGAAACTACCAAGTTCTACGGGCATTAAGTCTATGTTGAATGGGTGGTTCAGGATGTTTAATGTACAACCCCTAAGGATAGTGTTCAACCTAATTATTCTCTAGTCGGCTAGTTCAATGTCACAATAGTGATCTAATACGGTTGGTGTGATATCAATTTACGAGCTAAGTGTAGTAGACATAAAACTCCTATCGGCACCAATATCGAATAAGATAGAAGCATGAAGGAACGTACCCAACACGACGTTGAAGTATGGGTTGGTTCCCGCATGGCCTACCGCATACACTTTCGCTAGAGCATTGACATTTCTAACTAGGTTGCCTCGACTGTTGTTCTTCAGTTTTGGACATACCCTCTTAAAATGTCCTTGGGAACATTCCCTCTTAAATGTCCTTGGCACCAACATTCATAGCACGTAAGGTTCAGGCCTTGTCCCAGTGCCCCTTTGGATGTTTTTACAGTATTGGCATTAGAGACTCCTGCTTTCACGGGCCAGATGGCCAATCGATTGCAATTTATGGCATTTGGTGAGACACGGTCAATCATGGTGATAATTCCCACTTTGGGCCTAGGGCGTTTAGATCCCTCTGTATAGCTTCTTCTCACCAGTCCCTGCAGCATAAGCCCTGCCGGTGTTCTGCCTCTTGTTTTGTGGTTGTTGTTGTTGGTTATTATCTTGCTTTCTCTTTCTCTGTCTGACGATCAGCAAAAGTGCAGATTCTCTTATCCATCAGTTCGGTTGCTATTTCAGTTGCCTCTTGCATTATCTTAGTCTTGGATGCTACTACACTTCTGTGGATCATGTTGGGCAAACCACCGATATATCTCTCAATCTTGTCAGATTCTTCAGGAAACATTCTAACACACAACAATGCCAGTTCCTAAAAACGTTAGTTGTACCCTATCACATCGGTACCTTTCACTTTCAAATCCCACAGCTCGACTTCAAGCCTCTTAATCTGGGTCCTCGAGCATTACTTGTTAGTCATCTTCTTTTTCAGTTATGTCCAAGTCATTGCATAAGCAACGTCGTTACCAACAGTCCTAACGTAGGAGTTCTACCACATTAGAGCATTTCCCAAAAGAGTACAAGTGGAGAACTTGATTTGGTTTTCCATAGAGTAGTTTCTTATACAGAACACATTTTCCATTTTCTCAACCCATTGAGTCAATTCGACAACTCCTTCCTTGCCTTTGAAATTTAGAGGTTGGCACTTCATGAAGTCTGGGTAAGTACACTCATGAGTGGCTCGCTCATTTCTTCTAACACCCATTCTTGAATTATGGCTGTCTTCGCCATTCGTGCTTCTGATAGCATCACGTGTTGCCAAAGCGGTAGTAACGCCTTGTTCAATCATTTCCTAAAGCTGGGCATTAGTGACAGTGGTAGTGGTGGCGACTATTGCGGTTGGTGTTGACATGGTGGCTCTTTTTGGTGCCATTTTCTTCAATCATAAGAAAATATAATACCCGTTAGATTTCGTAAAATCATAACCATGACATGACATATACACAATAAGTAAAATGAGGTCACAACACAGTGAAATATACAACTAAATTGAGTATTAACAATGGATATGCTAAATCGACATTCATTCATAATAAATTCGATTACAGACTTGACATAAAACATCCATTCCATATATAAATTGGAAAACATACATGAATGGTTTAGATACAAAACGATCACTACGATTAGGTTACAAGATAAAAGAATATATACAACCTAAAGCCATACTAGCCGGGAGTTACCCGTAATACTTAGTATGATGTACAAAATAGCTAGCCATAACAAGATCTATGAACTGCTACCGGCCTCCTCCGATGCATCTGGCTGTGCAGGACCTCTAGCGGGTCCCTGTCGACTCTGAAGTACTGTTAACTGTGTCTGTAGTGTCTTCAGCAATTTTAGGGCCTCTGTAAATTGTGTCTGTCTCTCGCGGTCTGCTGCCCGCAACTCCGCGATCTCTAACTATTGTGATACCACATGAGTATGCAATGCCATAACCTCAGTTCATGCAGCGTACTAGAATCCATTAGGGACTGTCCCAGCCTCTCAAGACATCCTGGCTCAATATTTATGGCTAGCTATGCGTGCATTGTGGCAGACTATCCTTAAACAACATGTTGATCCGACCGATCACCATCTATCGCTCAGTCTGTGCATCATCCAGTCTCCTATATATCTCATTGGTATCCTATCTCACAGTCGTGACAAGGTTTGTCACCCGTCGACCTAACTTTGTCTCATCAGTCATTGGTGCCCCTGGCATACCCACAAGCATCTCATCCTAAGTGTCGGTAATCCCATAACCAACATCTCTCTCTGGATCTCGCATAATCTCATCATCCATAGTGGCAATAAAACCATAGTCTCTCCTGAAATCTCCATAAGGTGTAGCAGTGGGAGCAAATGAACTCTTACCCACCTCGTATCTTGAACCAAAGGCAAAGCATAGCCTCTTTCGAGGCGGTAAGCAAGCCTCATGAACATCTGCTCTACGGTCAGTAGAGGGAAGAAGCAATGGTGGTGATGGAGTAGGTAGCTGGTACGTATTTATATTAGGTTAGAGTGGTGGTTGTCCCAGATGGTGGTGCCTATGATCAAGATGCTAAGATATAGGTAGATGGTGCGCAGCTCTCATCATAGACACAGATGCCCTGGTATGTGGAAGTACAATAGGTGATGGTAGTGGTAATAGATGGGAAGTAGATGGTTCCTCGGCTCTCAGCTAGATCATCGCAGCTCTATATCCTAAAGGATAAGTACGGCTAGCAGGTAGTGGTAGATGTGATACAGGTACTAATGATGATGCTGGTAGTGGTGGTGTGGGAATCTGAGGTAGTGGTGATGACCATGGGAAGAGTGGTGATGGTGGAGGTGATGATAAGGCAAGAAGTCTCTCAACATCTTCCCTAAAAGGAAGTCATATTGGTGCGCTCGCCTATGTTGACATCCCTTCAAGCCCTCCGCTAACGCGGTATGCAGGATAGTGGTGGGTGGTATGTTGGCCCGCAGACTCGTCGGTCTCAAACGACTCAGTCTCCTCAGCAGATGGGGCATGATCAACAACTGGTAAAGCAACAGCTGTAGAGTCGGCAGGAGCTGGGTGCTCCTCCTCCTCCTTATCCCCCTCAATATCAACATCATCATCCTCGTCATCATCGGATGACTCATCCTCATCATCGCCATCGGCAGGATCCTCCTCAAGGTCCTCCTCTGAATCAGACTCCGGAACATATCCTGGTGAGTCAGCAGTAGGTGAGACAGCAGTAGGTAATGGCTGCTCCTCAGCTGGGAATACCTCATCCCCTGGTGGCAAAACTCCAGGTTATACTGGCTTTGGAACAAAGTTGATAGGGGGGGGGGGGGGGGGGGGGGGGGGGGGGAGGGGAAGTGGTGCCTACTCTGGCTCCTCAGGGCCAGGCACATAGTCCAGTGATGGTGGGGCCTATAAAACGACCTGCACATATGGGTCATCTAGCATCCAGGGCAGTCCCTCGTACTCGGGTCCAACAACTCCTAGAGATCCAATGTCTGATAAGCCCTCAAACGGATTGGATACCTCCGTGTATGTACTCCGTTGACTTCCTTAGAAATACGACCATGAACAGTATCAGAAATTCAAAATAGTTATATTAGTATTTAATAATAAGACTCTTATAGTTAATATACATTTATATCATAAACATGTATATCAAATCATGAATGCATTCTAGTCTAATCATCTATCTAATAACTAGTGTATGTATGTATGTCCCGTGAAAATCCCTTTGTATGAATGCAATATTTGAAAACAGTTATAGTCCAGCAAAAACATTTGATCTAGTTCTCTATAACCTTGGCTCTGATACCAATCTGTAACACCCCCAAATTAGGTCACAGCGGAATATGGTTCTGGGAGTGGTACTTCATAGATCAATAGCACAAGATATATATAATAACGACAATTTAAAAGTCGTTTAAAACCGATACATTAGATTTAACAAATTGTTGTTACATAAGTCCGAAACTTTACTTGTTTATTGTTCAAAATACAAAGAATTTAGTCCATAACAAAATATATCCCCAAAATGTAATGCAACCAATTCTTTTAGGCATATGACTTCTAAAATAATGACCACCAATGTATCCCTTGTCTTGTACCTCATTGATCTCCTGAGAAAGCATTGCTTAAAACGTCAACAATAATGTTGGTGAATTCATAGGTTTGTAAAATGTATAATGTAGGACCGCAAGATTTCCCCATGATAATGCAACGGATGCAAACATCATAAAATGTAATTACATTTCCTTAAGCTCATGACACTGAAGCTCGACATGTATGAATTGCAATATAAATTGCCAACATTGCCCGTGATGATGTTCTAACCTGCAACATCCCAAATCCGACATGGTATACGTTTGTTGTCCGGCATACCGGCACAGTGAGCATGACTCACCCGAACGGGGATTACAATCCTAAATAGATCTATTTATAATATTCACGCTCACAACAAGTAATTGACAGGTCATGATAATGGGCTCAGAGGGTTATCGCTACTTAGGCAAACACGTAATCATAATGTAAAATGTCCACTTGCGTCCAATTTGTAAAACATGCATATGTTTCTCACCCCAAAACATGTAAATCATTATAAATGGTACCTTTTACTTTCAAATCCCACAACTTGACTTTGAGCTTCTTAATCTCGGTCCTCGGGCAGTACTTGTCAGTCATCTTCTTTTTTAGTTCTGTCCAAGTCATTGCATAAGCAACGTCGTTATCAACAGTCCTAACGTAGGAGTTCCACCACGTTAGAGCATTTCCCAGAAGAGTACAAGTAGAGAACTTGATTTGGTTTTCCATAGAGCAGGTCTTATACGGAACACAATTTCCATTTTCTCAACCCATTGAGTCAATTTGACAACTCCTTCTGTGCCTTTAAAATTTAGAGGTTGGCACTTCATGAAGTCTAGGTAAGTACATTCACGAGTGGCTCGCTCATTTCTTCTAACACGCGTTCCTGAATTATGGCTGTCTTCGCCATTCGTGCTTCTGATAGCATCACGTGATGCTAAAGAGGCAGTAACGCCTTGGTCAATCATTTCCTGAAGTTGGGCATTAGTGACAGTGGTAGTGGTGGTGGCTGTTGCGGCTGG
Source organism: Tanacetum coccineum (assembly GCA_026074375.1). NCBI lineage: Eukaryota > Viridiplantae > Streptophyta > Magnoliopsida > Asterales > Asteraceae > Tanacetum > Tanacetum coccineum. The sequence goes on from BQNB010055384.1 coordinate 28,720, forward strand.
TGTTGACTTGGTGGCTCTTTTTGGTTCCATTTTCTTCAATCATACGAAAATATAATACCTGTTAGATTTCGTAAAATCATAACCATGACATGACATATACACAATAAGTAAAATGAGGTCACAACACACAGTGAAATATACAACTGAATTGAATATTAACAATGGATAAGCTAAATCGACATTCATTCATAATAAATTCGATTACAGACATGACATAAAACATCTATTCCATATATAAATTAGAAAACATACATGAATGGTTCAGATACAAAATGATCACTATGATTAGGTTACAAGATAAAAGAATATATACAACCTAAAGCCATACTAGTCGGGAGTTACCCATAATACTTAGTATGCTATACAAAATAGCTAGCCATAACAAGATCTATGAACTGCTACCGGCCTCCTCCGGTGCATCTGGCTGTGCAGGACCTCTAGCGGATTTTTGTCGACTCTAAAGTGCCATCAACTGTGTCTGTAGTGTCTTCAGTAATTTTAGGGCCTCTGTAAACTATGTATGTCTCCTATGGTCCGCTGCCCGCAACTTCATGATCTCTGACCGCTGTGCTACCACCTGATTACGCAATGTCATAACCTCAGTACATGCAAGGTCACTAGCATCCATAGACCGTCCCTAAGCCTCTCGAGACATCCTGGCCTCAATCTCTATGAGCCTAGCTATGCGAGCATGTGCACGCCTATCCCTAAACAACATGTTGACCCGACCGGTCACCATCTGTTACTCAGTCTATGCATCATCCAGTATCTTATATATCTCTTCGGTATCCTGTCTCATAGTCGTGACAAGGTCTATCACCCATTGGCCTAACTCTGTCTTATCATTTACTGGTGCCCCTGGCATACCCACAAGCATCTCATCCCAAGTATCGGTAATCCCATAACCAATATCTCTCTCTAGATCTCGCATAATCTCATCATCTAGAGTGGCAATGAAACCATAGTCTCTCCTAAAATCTCCATCAGGTCTAGCAGTGGGAGCAGATGAACTCTCACCCACCTCATATCTCGGACCAAAGGCAAAGCATGGCCTCTTTTAAGGCGGTAAGCAAGCCTCACGAACATCCGCTCTATGGTTAGTAGAGGGAAAAAGCAATTGTGGTGATGGAGTAGGTAGCAGTATAGATAGGAGTGGTGGTATCTCGGATGGTGGTGCCTCTGATCGAGATGCTAAGATATAGGTAGATGGTGCAACAGCTCTTATCATGGCCACAGATACCCTAGTATGTGGAAGTACAATAGGTAATGGTAGTGGTAGTGGATGAGAAGTATATGGTGCCTCGGCTCTCAGCCGGATCATCGCAGCTCTATATCCCAAAGGATAAGTAGGGCTAGCAGGTAGTAGTAGAGGTGATACAAGTACTGGTGATGATACTGGTAGTGGTGGTGAGGAAATTTGAGGTAGTGGTGATGACCATGGGGAGAGTGGTGATGGTGGAGGTGATGGTAAGGCAATAAGTTTCTCAACCTCTTCCCTAGAAGGAAGTGATATCGGTGTCCCAGCTCTAATGGACATCCTAGCAGTAACGCGGTATGCAGGATGTGGTGGTGGTGTGGCCACAGACTCGTCGGTCTCAAACGACTTAGTCTCCTTAGCAGATGGGGCATGATCAACAGCTGGTAAAGCAACAGCTATAGAGTCGGCAGGAGCTGGGTGCTCCTCCTCCTCATCCCCCTCAATATCAACATCATCATCCTTGTCATCATCAGATGACTCATCCTCATCATCGCCATCGTCTCCTCCATCGACAGGATAATCGGCAGGATCCTTCTTAAGTTCCTCCTCAGGATCCTCCTCGGAATCGAACTTCAGAACATATCCTGGTGAGTCAGCAGTAGGTGAGACAGCATCAGGCAGTGGCTGCTCCTCAGCTGGGAATACCTCATCCTCTGGTGGCATGAACTTCGGATAAACCAACTCTGGAACAAAGTCTGGTAGAGGTGGTGCCTGATCTGGCTCCTCAGGGCCAGGCACATAGTTTGGTGATGGTGGAGCCTGTAAAACGACATGCACATATGGGTCATCTAGCATCCAGGGCAGTCCCTCATACTCGGGTCCAACAACTCCTGAGGATCCAATGTCTGATAAGCCCTCAAACGGACTGGACCTCCATGTATGTAATCGTGGAATCCTTAGAATCTGACATGACAGTATCTAAAAATCCAAAATAGCTTATATTAGTATTTAATATAAAACTCTTATAGTAATATACATTTATATCATAACATGTATATCAATCATGAATGCATCTAGTCTAATCAACTAATGCAACAACTAGTGTATGTATGTATGTCCTGTAAAAATCCCTTTGTATGAATGCAATGTTTAAAAACAGTTATAGTCCAACAAAAACATTTGACCTAGTTCTCTATAACCTTGGCTATGATACCAATCCGTAACACCCCCAAATTGAGTCGCAGCAGAATATGGGTCTGGGGGTGGTACTTCATAGATCAATAGCACAAAATATATATAAGAACGACAATTTAAAAGTCATTTAAAACTGATACATTGGATTTAACAAACTGTTGTTACATAAGTCTGAAACTTTACTTGTTCATTGTTCAAAATACAAAGATTTTAGTCCATAACAAATATATCCCCAAAATGTAATGCAACCAAATCTTTTAGGCATATGACTTCTAAAATAATGACCACCAATGTATCCCTTGTCTTGTACCTCATTGATCTCCTAAGAAAGCATTGCTTAAAACATCAACAATCATGTTGGTGAATTCATAGGTTTGTAAAATGTATAATGTAGGACCGCAAGATTTCCCCCATGATAATGCAACAGATGCAAACATCATAAAATGTATTTACGTTTCCCTAAGCTCATGACACTAAAGCTCGACATGTATGAATTGCAATATAAATTACCAACATTGCCCGTGATGATGTTCTAACCTGCAACATCCCAAATCCGACATGGTATACGTTCGTTGTCCGGCATACCGGCACAGTGAGCATGACTCACCCGAACGGGGATGTCAATCCAAGATAGATCTATTTATAACATTCGCACTCATAACAAGTAATTGACAGTTCATGATAATGGGCTCAGAGGGTTGTCGCTACTTAGGCAAACACGTAATCGTAATGTAAAATGTCCACTTGCGTCCAATTTGCAAAACATGCATATGTTTCTTACCCCCAAACATGTAAATCATTACAAATGTAAAACATGGGGCTATGAACTCACCTTGAGTGAGTAAATTGATAATGTAAATCACAAACTAAAAATGTGTCACGCAAACGTCCGATCGTATGAGTACTAAGTACTTTGAATAACTAATACCGTATATAATTCCATATAGCTGCATCACCATCTAATTTTCTTTGTTAAATTTATAAAAGTCAAAATGATATTTAAATCGTTTTTGTTAAATGAGTGTCTAAGTGTTTGTATAAAAAAAATAAAAAAAATAATATGAAGATCATCGATTAGGCTTGTAAAATCATTCTTTAGGTAAATGATATCTAAATCATCAATTAGGTTCGAAAAATTATCTTTCAGGTAAATAATATCAAAATCATCGATTAGGTTTGTAAAATCATCTTTCAGGTATATAACATCAAAATCATCGATTAGATTTGTAAAATCATCCTTCAAGTAAATGATATCAAAATCATCAATTAGGTTCAAAAAATCATCTTTCAGGTAAAGGATATCAAAATCAGTGATTAGGTTTGTAAAATCATCTTTCAGGTATATAACATCAAAATCATCGATTAGGTTCATAAAAGTCATATCTTATTCATTTTAACCCCGATTTTAGTGATTCTTTTGAGCACGTCTTCGTAATTAAAAGTTCTATCTAGATATGATATTTTCCAAAAAGTATCTGGTATGAATAGTAACTAAATTTTATAAAATCACTTTTTGTATATATAATTATAAAAACTTGCAAATAGCATAACTTCTTCGTTCTAGCTTGGTTTTTCGAGTTCTTTATATGCCTACGATACTTGTAACATGTAGTATTTTATAAATATATAAAATAAATATGTTATTTTTCGAATTAAAACAGAAACTTTTGATGTTTTTGTTAAAATGTGTTTAAAAGTTATTTTTATAACTTTTTAGTTTCACCACTTTGTTACAAGTCCAATTCAACCCTTAATATCACATGTATTTCACACCTAGGGTCCTTAGTACATGATTAGTCCAAAGATTGTCCAAGAATCACAAGATCCATAAGTTTGCATACTCATTTGTCCATAACTTTATATAAGTATACTTTTTATGTAACTTGTTTATATATACTTTTTATATAAAAACCACACATGTACAATACTTATACATCCATTATAACATGATATTAACATTCATATATCATATGTAAAAGTTTACCAAACCATAAACAAGTGTAAAATTCTATTTTTACAAGTAAATAAGTCCTTAGATGGTGATTACTACATAAACATCATATATGAATAAAATCACAAAAGTAAAGAGATTAATGTTTTTAGGTAACCTTAATATGATATAAGATGATGAACAATATGATCTAAACCCTTATTTATCAAAAAAAAAATATAGCTTTCAACACCTTGAAAACCCTAATTTCACCAAAACCCTAATCTTGAACCTTCTTGCTTTAACACGTGTAAACCTTAAATCAAACCTTCTAAACACCTTAGGTTATCTTTGATATGATGTAGGAACACTTGGAAATATGGTAAATAAAATTTGTATAGATGGTTTATGTTGTTGGTTTGGAGCCGTGGGCTATTCGAGAGACAAAGGAGAGAGTTTGTTTTGTTTCCACTTTGGAAATGAGAGTGTATGTGTTATATCTTCTAGTTTAGGCATTATATACCCTATTGACTAGTCAAGGAACACTTACAGGAATTCTAAGGATAGCTGGTCAAGTCAATATTTGAGTTAGTATGAAAATGAGTCTTGATTCCTAAAACATGAGAACATCCCATGATTTCTAGGAAAGGTGTTTTGCAAGATATTTTCTTGGTTCTATCCTCTATATATTCGGCCATATAAGTATATAAGTGATGAGATTTTGTAAATTTTGAGTATTGGGTATAATTGTGGGTATTTGTTGAAGCGTAGAAAAGTTTTGGTGGTTCCGGAAATGCCTAAACGTATTTTATCGCGAAACGTAATCACTTTACGTAACCAATAAAAATAAAATGAACAAAGTTAATAATTATACTCAAATTAATTACTTAACACTTGCTTGATGTAAACATTTATTTGTTTGATTCTCGTTTACATTGAATGATAATATTTAGCTTACGCGATTTAACTTAACGATTACGACTTAAAAGCAAACGCGTACAATACTAAAAATAAATAGTGAATTTATTGACGTCGTAAATGACTCTAAAACACGGGGTGTTATACAAGATCACATGTAAAAGGCGTTGCTAAGCCAAGACTCGACAAAACGCAAATAATCATACCAAACTCTACATCAATCTCTTTCTTTTGTTTTCTTAACTCTTTCTTGACCTAAACATAAGCAGGATGGCAGTCCGCATATTTTATCATATTGTTTTGCTTTTTTCATTTTTTTTATTTTTTTTCTTTTTCTCTTTTTTTATATACACTTTTGCCCTGCCATCATGAATCTGTTAAAAATAAAATAATATACATGACTTAGGATTTGTATTGACATCCCGATACTAGATTTTTTTAATAACTTAATAACAGACTAACTAATGACCTGAATTAGAAGGATCAATAAATATGGAGTACATTAAGTACGTATGGGAGTAATAAATTGACTTCTTCAATATTTCTCCATAAAATAAAAACTACCATGATTCACAATCGTCCTAAAACTGTGTACACTAACAAACGACCCGACATAGCAATGATGTAATCAAGCAAACAGTTAACTAGGGTTAAACAATTATGTTCACAATAATATAATAAAAATGAGTACATACAATAGGGCTAAGGCGATTTGTGTGTAACATTTTAGTGAGATGTAAACAATGCTCTTCAATAATAATCCAAAATCTACCAGAAAATCACAAGAACTGCGAAAAGGATAGGCTCAGTGGGGTGTATTAGGGGTATTTTCCACTAAAAATGAGTGCAAAGCAAGGGTGTGGGGGTGGTTATATGACCAATGAGATCATCATAACTATAACAAACTCAGGCTGAAAACAAGGTTTATTTTAATGCCTCTTATCACTTAGTAAATCCTAATCACCACGAATGCGATCTCACTAGCAGTCTTGGGATGCATCACTAAAGCAAGTTCTAGAGTCTAACATATTACCAGTATATTCTATTTATGTTTAAGTCAAGAAAGAGTCGAGAAAACAAAAGAATGAGTTTGATGTAGAGTTTTGTATGATTGTTAGAGTTTTGTCGAGTCTTAGCTTAGCAACGCCTTATACATGTAATTTTATGAATGATTAACTTTTCCTAATAAAAATATCTTCCATTATCTATTAGCGTATTTTCCATACCCTACACCTAGCGTTACAACCCTTATAAAGACCTATTTGATAGTATTTCCTAGGTGCTTACGCCAAAGTGGTGAAGGTTTAATCCTTTATCAAGCTTATGGTAATCTATATGCTATGACAGGTAGTGAGGGTTAATATTCCCGTTTCCAATATTCTTATAATTCATTATACACCCGAGAGAAAAAGAGAATCCACACACTTATGTGAGGTGCTAGTATATGATTTACGTGCTTTTATTACAAGGTTGCTCCGGTTATGCCATAAATATTTTTTATATAGTAAGTTAAATGCCCCGGATTTTGCTATTTATTAGGTAAAAAAGATCATTTGCTTGAGGACAAGCAACTCACAAATGTAGGGATATTTGATGAGGCATCATTTTATACACTTTTTCGGGGTCGTTTAACCTCTAAACACATGAAAATATGCTTTATTATTGCACTAAATCTTTTCTAATTAGCATTTGGGAAGCACTTGGATGGAATACACATGACTTGGGCTCGATTCGGGAAGAAACAATGCAAAAACATAACTTTTCAGCTTTGCGACCACCATCGTGACGTGGTCACCAGAAGTGCCTAGAAAGTGTATTTTTGGTTAAGCTTTGTGATGGTTCAGCGTGTGGAGACGGCGTCACCAGAAGCTTATGATGGCGTCCTAAACCAAAGGTGACACTGTCACAAGAAGTCCTGACGGCGTTAAGAGCAAGTCAATGGAAAAACCCTAACTCAGTTTCGATGGGGTGAAGACGTCACAAAACCCTAGTGACATCGTCATAATCAATTTCCTATAAAAACAAACCCTTTAATTTCATAATTCGTGTGTGGAACTTATGAGAGCTATAGTGTAGCCATTGTAGATGAATTTTAGGGCTTTTTATGCCCTTTGTACTTACATAGATACTCACATATTGGTTTGAAGTTAAGTATTCCAATCTTAATCATTCAAATATGTCTATGTGTTTGATGATTATTTTCTTTCTTCTTGTTAACATGTTAGGGTAAATTTAGATGTGTTTGCTTATGATTGCATGAAACCTAGTAGTGAAGTTTAATCTATTGTTTTTGTTAGTTTTGTACACATTAGGCATTAGAAAACTAGTTATAAGATACTACATTAGCATAGACATTTAGTGAAACGTGACTTATTAAAGGAAGCTATTTTGGTAAGATAACTATGTAAGTATCTAATGTGTGTGGTTTAACTATTGGGTAGGAAGAGCGTTTTTAGGAGTTGTCTACTTAAGTGATTACGTAGGTGCGTTTCTGACCAATTTGCAAGCGAAATAGGGGAATACTTAGCATTACACTAACGAGGGTGACAAAACAATAGGTTCGATAGATCAACTAGAGAGTAGTGCATAATTAAGTGGGCATGTTTGTTTACCTATACGAGTTCCCACCAATTTTACTTTTCTTGCATAATTAGGAGTAGTTTAGATTAGTTTAAAACCACCTCTCTCACCAGTCAACATATTGATTTTACTTTCTTTCTAAAAAATATAAAAACAATAAAATATTCTTCTCTCAACCTTTAGATCTTAGTGACATACAATTCGAACCTACCTCACTATTCTCCTAGATAATGATCAATCCCTCGAGTCTTACCTATACTACACTAAAACGATTAGGTACTCTGTCTAGGAGGATTGTAAGACTTCGGTGTTGGAATATGCCGCATCAATGCCCTCTAGTAAGGTTGTCGATAATGCCTTCATCTTTCTTGTATTCGTCACCTAAACTCAAACAATCTTTATAAAACATTTTCTTCTTTTTGTATAGATGCCAAAATCCATTTTTCTTGTCAATTTCATTTAGAATCAATATGGGAGGTATCATGTTGCAAGCAAAGAAATATCAGTAAAATATTTAAGCCTAAGCATTATTCTTGGCATTTGATAAATGATCATCTCTTCGTCCTTTAAAAATGAGATTAAACCTTCTAGTTTTCTGTCATCTACTAATCCGGTTACATCATCATCGATGAATTCCTCTAAATCTTCCAACACTACAAAATTGGCCCTATAAGTAAAAACTCCTATGAAGACATGGAAATCTCTTACCACAAAAATAAGGTTGATGCTCTTGTAATCGAGTTTGTTAACCATGATAGAATTAAAAAGTGTACGAGAGATTATATTCATATGCAGTATTGGGTCAAATAAACATTAAAGTATTTACAACCTATCATGAATTGAAATCTTAATTTGTATGGGTCAGTAGTTCGTATCTTCCTTTCATCATCACAATACTGGGGAAAATTCACATTTAAGCTAGAACTATTTCTTTCTTGTGTCGGATTTATTGACTTTTCAATGTTTTCGCTCTCACCATTCTTATTTCTTTTAATTTCCTCCCTTATGTTATCAATTACATCTCCATCACCTTAATCTTTGCTAGAATCTGAGTCACCAACAGCTTGTGAAGCAAAAATTGCATTTGCGACCTCGTTACCTAGATTCTTATCTGTATTGATGTAATTGTGTAGACTTTAGGTTTTCTTCTAGCTCTTCCTATACATCAGAATGGTCGAAGGGTCGAATGGTCTCCAAATTATCATACCTACTCTTGTCGCTAACAACTTTTGTATGATCTAAAGAATCAATGATCTGGGGGTCGAGGAGATTCAAATATGGAGATAGCCATTTAGAGAGAGAAAGTAGTGAGAGAAACAAAATGTATAAAATGAATATGAAAGTTACAAGAGCCTCACCCCTCTTTGGAAGCCATAGAGGGGTATTTATAGCCCATACACATACAAAGTTTACTATAATGCCTATTCTAGTCTCTGCGTGTGTGACTATGGTAAACTATGGTAATTCCGTAAATGTCATCACATAAATGAATTCCTAACAATCTTCCCCTATGGGACGATATACGTAATTACTTACAATATTTTCCTAACAAGTACATATTGATTAAGAACAAGAACTTCAACGAAGCTTCCAATGCTGATGATGTCTTATGTGGCCTTTGACTTCAAGTCTGCAGATAACGCCTTAATTATACATATTTTTGATGGCATTATTGTATATATATTATTATCATTTATCGTGAACTTTCGATACTTAATAGCATAAAATATGTGCAAGTTCACTTGATGATAGTCCAAGCATAAAGAGTCCAAGATACAAGTGTTTATACCTTATGGAAGTAAAGCTAGAAGAAAGATAAAGAATAAATTCCAAGAAATAGCAAAGAAGTACACCGCACAATAACTTGTGTGCATTGTACTTATCCCTGAAATTAATGAAATCAGTCAGAGCTAAAGTGCGCCATTTTTTCTAATATGTGCGCCGCACTTGTCTCTAGCATTAATGAAACTTTTCCGCCAAGCACAGAAGTAGCCGCACTTCTGGTCCTGAAAAGCCTATAAATAGCGAGGCAATTCCAGCCATTTCATACACACTCTACTATCAAATATCAATCTCATCTCACGAATTCCAGAAGAAACATCACGAAGACGGGTTATAGTTATAGTTATATCGAATAAAAAGGGGTATATTATTCGGTTATTGTAATCGGGTTACTTGTAACACTCGTGTAAACCGTTATCTAGCCGAATTTTATATGTTTTTTATTACTCTACTTATTCCTTTTATTATAAACTCGGTAGCCATGAGAGGCTAAACCTCTTATTACTACTCGGATGTGTTAATATAATAAAGAAGCGTTTGGTATTATTATGATCTTGTCAATCTCATGTTTATATTAAAAATCCTATATTATTTGATCTTGTAAACTTTGTTTATCACTTTTGATTATATATGCATAATGGTATAGGTCGAAAGACCCATTGTGTACTATATGGTTTTAAAGATTTGTCTACGGTCTTTATCATTTGGTTGGAGGAATCTACTCATGTTAATTGGTAAACAAAATAGATTTGATATGATAGTGACTTGGTTAATTGAGTTACACATTTGATTACGTCAATCAAATATAAGTC